>BMAV01026231.1:0-10628 GCA_019973955.1 Trichonephila inaurata madagascariensis | reverse complement strand
AAATAAATGAAACTCTGAATAATTTCATAATAGATTTTACACTTGACCCTATTCTCTTCATTAACTTCTAGGGGACAATTTTGTAAATTACAAAACAATATTACTATAATCATGATTAAAAATGAGAATTGAATGACCCATCCAAATAAATGATAACAAAGTCAGCAGCTTAGACGGAGTCCCTTTCTCCACATTCAAATTGACTTTTAGATTTTATCCACGTAACATTTGGCATATGTCGTATCTCAGCTGGTTTAACGACAATCCTTGTTTGTAAATAAATGTAATTTCATAATTAATCTTTCGACATATTTTAAATTGCTATAGTTTTTGAGGATTAAATTCAGAAAAGTCATTAGATGATCAATTTATTTGTGGTTGATCATTCGAAGGCTGATTATTTAATTTAATTCTGTTTGTGTAAAAACGTGAAAATTAAACAATATTAACGAAAAAAAAATATACTTCACGTCAGTGATTCTCAAACTTTCAATACACGCGACCCACTATTCAATCATCATTTTCATCGCGTCCCACTCCATACAATAACAATGTATTGAATTAAATAATACTGTACTTTGACACTAAAGCTACTGATTTTTAACTTCTAATGCCACGGACGTATATAAATGTCTCGCGTAGCCAAAGCATTAATTTTCTGGACGTATATGTACGTCTTTCCGAAGTACAATCTTTTCTATGCAGTGGTATCCATAAAATTATTCCAAAGCTTTGGAATGCAATAAAAAGACATTGACAGTGTTTGCGAAGTATTTACTTATTGCAGAGGATTTGCTTATTTATTCCTTTCTTCCCCCTCAAAAAAACATCAAAATACGCTCGTCAATGTGGAAAACGATGTCATTGGGGAGTGAATCGCGTAAATTTTAGTCTGCAGTTAAGGAACTAATTATAAACCGTAGAAAATATCAAGATAAGTGTTGATACAAACCCATGGGGGGCACTGTTAATCATCAAATTTGTTCTTAACTTAGTAATGTTAAATTAATAATAAATAAACAATAAATAAATTAATAATAAAATAATGTTATATTAAAACTTCTTTAAATTACCTTTTGTTTTCGACTTTTCAATATGCTCGTGCCCCTCTCGTAGAGTTATCGCACCCCCAAGGGGGCGTTCCCACAGTTTGAGAAATGCTACTTCACGTACATAAAAGCTTTAAAATCTTTTTATAAACATTTTCAGTAGGTTTTATGAGTAAAACGAAAGTGAAGTAGGAATTTCTAAGTATTTGTAAAATTTCTAATAATTTATTTATACATTATAAAAATATGCGTAAATATGATTTATGTAAAATATTATTTCCTATTTAAACTAGTTTAGGCCATTTTGATATCTTGGAACTTTTGTTTTTAATCCTGTGGAAAATTAAAGTTTTTCTTCAATCAAAAAGAGAATCAATGAATTGAATGTAATAAAATGCATTAAAAAACCAAATTTAGTTAAGTTTTTGTGGTATTAAATTTTCCTAATAATCATTTAAAAGATTTTTAAATAATTCATTAAAATCTGAAAACCTATAAAAAAAAAAATAATTTAAACATTATTTAATTTTCTGAATCCGGAAGTAGAAGGCGTCCCCAAGAAAATTTCACCATTGTTTAACTTTACCGTTGCAATATGTTACATTCAAATCAATTCAATAGATAAGATTTGAAGAGAAATGTAAAAATTCCACAGAGTTAACAATACTTTTACAAATTAAAAATCGTCGAAGGGCTAAAACCTTAAATTGATAGTTTATTTTTAGTACATTTGTAAAATATCAATAGCTAAAAATTGAAGAAACCACATTTAATTATTTCGTTGAAATATTTCACGCGAAGGTTTCAAATGTTATTAGACTAAACCAGTGTTTCTCAAACGGGGGCGCCCCCCTTGAGGGGCATGACAACTCTACGAGGGGGGCACGAGTATATTGAAAAGTCGAAAACAAAAGATTATTCAAAAAATTATTAAGTTACTGAAAGTAAATAAACACAATACATTCTGACATAAATATAAAAAATAAAATTCGAATTTACACTGATATATTATACTTATAAATGAATCAGTGCTATACACTGTTTTTCATAATTAATTTAACAATACTAAGTTAAGAACAAGTTTAATAATTACCTTTGACCCCATGAGACTCTGTCAAATATAAAATCATATACAAAAATCAACACTTATCTTGATAATTTTTGTACGGTTTATAATAAAAAAATCCCTTAACTGCCGATTAAAAGTTACGCGATTCGCTCCCCAATGTCAACAGTTTTCCATCTAGGCGCGCGTATGTGATGTATTGAGTGTGAGGGAGGGGGGAAGGAATAAAGAAGCAAATAATCTTAAATAAATAATGCCTTCGCAAACATTGTCCAAATCCTTTTATTGCATTACAAAGTCTTCGATATAATTTTATGGATAGCATTGCACAGAAAAGATCTTACTTCGGAAATACGTATATATACGTCCGGGGAAATTAATGTTTTGACTGAGCGAGACGCTTATATCGCTAGTGGTACTTAAGAAGTTAAAGTCGTATCGTAGTTTTAGCATCAAAGTATATTATTGAATTCAATACATTGTTATTGTTTGAGGGGGACGCGACTAAAATTATGATTGAATGTTGGGTCGCGAATATTGAAACTATGAGAAGCACTGGACTAAACTCCCATATTTATATTCTTCTTTTGAACTCTACGTTTCTCTATAACAATACAGTTTTTAAACAAGTAATGTAAAAGAAGAAAATTTAAGTCAAATCCTACTTAGATCAGCAAAGAAATATTTTATTTTAGCAATTTTTTATTAAAAAATTACAGTTACTATAAATATGTATATACATAGGACAGAATCACAACATTAAGTGGTAATTAAATTTTATTCATTATCATTAAAGTATCGTATTGTCATCCAAAACAATCGTGTCTATAAAATTTCAGTTCAACTGAATGCTTTAAAAAGTAGGACAAAAATCTTTTAAAGTTTTGACCCAAGTCGCTAAAAATGAAAAATATGTGGCTGTATCTGTAATTCTTTAAATAATTAGTTTTAATACATTATTTTTATTAATTATAATTAAGTTATTGTATTGTCATCCAAAAGAATCATGTACATAAAATTTCAGCTCAATTCAGGGCTTTAAAATGTATTTTATTAACGATTGAAAATTCCACGACGATAAACAAATAAATAAATAAATAAATATATAGAGAGTGTGAGCTAATAGTAGGAATTGAATGAAATGAGAACCAATTACTTATTTTTCATCATTTGTAATTATTGTTCGCAAAACAATTACCTTATATACTCATTGAACGGATAACACAATATCTTATTGTAAACACCTTTCATGTTAAACGTTCATCGTTCTAAAAAGAATGCTATGGGAGGAGGTATTGCGTTGTAAGTGTGGCCACTCTATCACTACAATTCATCAAGTGACCCCCTACAGAAGTGGTGAAACAGCCCCTTGTTCGATAAAGCTCCAAATCACATTAGAGAGTAGAGTTGTTAACAGGAATTAACTGCGGGTCTTTCGAAGTTAGGAATTTCAATCACATGGCCACAAAGGGAGAAAGAGAAGAATCGGGTTGGTAATTTAAGGAGAGATGTCTGAAACTGAAAAGGGGTTATAAATTACACTTCCTTATACAGAAGATCTCCGATGAGGTGTGTAGTTGAAGAACCCATGAACTCTATAAATTTCTCTCCTGTTATAAATCTTTAAAAATAATTATTTGTGTATATATTTTAAGAATTTTCTATAAGGTAATTCGGGGGAAGATGCCAGGTTTGTTAATAGTACTTTTATGCGACGATAGATGGCAATTTTGAGCCACTTGTGGGAAGAGTCTGGTCCGATATTGAGTGTGGCTAGTGAATTTATCTAAATTAATAGTCTTTAATTGACTTTTTTTCGACCTTTTGAACATTTAAAGTGGTGAGTACAACTTTTATAGTATTCCGTTCCTCATATTTAAAGTCTATAAATGTACTTGTTATTTTAAAGAATCCGACTACGTTCGAACCGTGATTTTGCAAAAGCGTATAAATGGATAATATTTATGATATTTAGTGTCACTTAGATTAGAAAATATACGTAAAATTGTTTTAAGAATAGTATTACAATAAAAAATTATTTAAGTACAATATTTTGACAAAAAATGGACATAGAATGACCCATTTTCAAAATATTCTCCTTTTAAGAACAATGCTTCTATTATAATAATATTTTGCTTGTATATAGCTCTGTAGAGAGGCTGAACTAGAGTTTTTGAAATATATTACTTAGAAGTGGGTTTATCCATGTTTTACGACAACATATGGGTGAAATTTTAAGAAAAAAAACGCCGATAATTATTTTAATTGGTGGTAACTCTGAAAATAATGTGAATTTTTTAAAAATCCTAGTTCAGACTCTCTGGAGAAGTCTTTACTTTATATAAGCACACATACACACCCACACAAATTATTATTATTTTAGAAGAATTTTTTATAAAAGGGGACCTTTTTGAAAAAAGGTTTCTCTAAGTTAATTTTTTTGCGAAATATTGTATTTAAATAACTTTTTTTGTCAAAATGTCCTTAAAACAATTTTATACATGTATTTTAATCTAAGTGAGACTAGATATCATGAAAATTATCCATTTATGCGCTTTTTTAAAACCACGATTCTGAACATAGTCAGATACCTTAAATAAGATATCAGCAATATAAGTGAGTTACGCATATCATTACACATACGATACTTGCAGATGCAACCATAACACTGTAGAAATAAGGAAATATGCGTGTGTATGGCATTTTCCCTCTATACTTGGGGTAAGACGCCACATGATTCAGAAATAAATAAAATAAACTTTAAAATTGTTTTTTTTTAAAAAAATTACAACACTGTATGCTATTGTATAAAATATAAATGCAATTAATAATTATTATTATAATTAATAATACTTAAATGTAATTAAGGATAACTGGTCAGTCATCATCGGTTGCCTCCACGATCACAGAGCTCGGGAGCACAGCCTTATGCCTCTGGTCAGAAAACACAAAACCAACCAGGATTAAAGAAATTAACTTCAGAAAGTCTTAACTGAATCAGAGAGGAGTTCAACTATGCGGGAAAAGGCGGGTTAGGTCAAAACAAACAACAAGAAACCTTCGAAGAAACAGAAGAAAAAGATGTGTCAGTTTGTCATCCTCAAGCGAAGAAATTCCTCTAGATCAGGGTGTCAAACACGCGGCCCGCGGGCCACATGTGGCCCACCAATTCGTAAATTGCGGCTCGTTGACACTTTTAAAATTTAAAGTTTTTAAATTTTTTTCATTTTGAATTTTATTTGAGGTGAAACTTTTATATATATATATATAAATCTACACAATATATTTTGCCTATTACCTTTTCTCGTTTTAAAAGAAATCCTTTTTGATAATAGAAATGGTCTGTAGGTTAAAAATTATTTTTAAAAATATTTTATTAAGCGTTTGAATTTGATTTTAATATAAATTACTTTATTTATCAAATTCTGAAATGCATTATACTTTTCTTGTTTATGGTTCTTCACGATTCTTCTTGTTTCACGATTCTTCGTGTGATTTTTTTATTTCTATTCCTCCTTCTCTGTTAGGAGTGTCCATTCAGCAAGAGAGGCAGTCACAGATTCTTTTTAAAGTTTTAAAAAAATATTCAGGATGGTTAAGATAAAGGGCGGTGTATACTTAATCGTTTGAGAATGAAAGTGGATTTTAATTTTTATTCATATTAAACTAAGAAGCTATTTAATAAAAAATGTAATAATATTTCAACAATGAGTAAAGAAATCAATTCAAGAGGAACGTCGTTATTTTCTAGAAAATTGGAAATGTAATTTTTTCTGAGTCCGAAACAAGAATAAAATATACTTGATATCTAAACACTCTATTTCAGTTGCTAAGGAATTTAATCTTAAAAGGCATTATGACACAAATCATGAAGAATTACAGGACCAATACTTTGCAAAATTTCGTGAAGACAAGTCCGAATTGTGTGTGAGATCAATTCTTAAAACACAATAAAGTATACTCATTAAATTTGTTGAAGATTATACAACTTTGCAGTAAAAGTTATATGTTATCGCATTTAATCCCGCAAGCAGATAGAAATCATTTACTGAAAGTTATTTATTAGATAATGTTTATTTAAAACAGTGGAAGTATTATCTCCAGCACAAACAATGCAAATTAAAAATGTAAGTTTGTCGAAATATTGCAGCTAGCAGAGTTGATGAAATAGCCGAAAATTTGAGAAATCAGCATAATTCAATATCAACATATTTAGCCTACTTTTTTTGCAACATTGATGAAAGTACAGATATTAGAAGTTTCGATCAGCTAGTTGCTTTTTTTCCATAGATGCGATATGTTGACTTGAAAATAAGGGAAGAACTTTTAGAAATCATTCATATCCAAAATGAAACATCTGGAGCTGATATTTTTAATGTACTTATATAGATGTTTTGAAGAAATATAAATTTCCATTGGAAAAGTTGGTTTGCCTGGCATGATGGTGTGCCTACTTTGATCGATATTACTAAAGGAGTTGTTGTGCAAGATTAAAAGAAACATGCAAATAGCATGACAATAATTTTGAGCATTTTCATTGTATTATACACCAGCAGGTACTATCCCTTGTTTTAAACGTATGAAATGTTTTAAAAATTGTCACCAAATTTGTAAATTATATTCGAGAACATAGACTTAATCATCGTAAATTAGCTTCATTTCTCGAAGATATAGAGAAAGAATTCAATGATCTACCTATTATATGGAAATTCACACAATAGCTTTCAAATCATAAAATCAGATAAATCATGATTCTTCAAATTGCTGGATGAAATTATAATTTTCTTGGAAATAAAAATATTATGAATATGTTGAATTAAAAGATGGACAATGGATGGAGGACCTAGCTTTCTCAGTTGATATTACAAGCCATCTTAATCAACTTAATTTTATTTTTAGGGCAAAACGATCCTATTGTTACAACTATATAATTGATAATATTAAATATTATTATTTTGGCGAAAAATAAATAGAAAAAAAAAACTTGTTTTACTTTGAAAACTGTATAAGTATCAATTGATTAAATCCCATAAGTTAAAATTTACTGAATATGCTCATTAAATTAAATTGTTAGAAACGGAATATTATTAATTCTAATTTTAAGAGCTGTGAATTATATAATTTCGTACTTTTACTTTATCTCTATCTATCGATATGGAAATTGTTGATGAAAGCTTACAAATAAATTAATTCAAATCCAATGTGATTCTTTGTTGAAGCAAAAATCTATGGAAGCTGGAATTCTAGATTTTTATACAAACTTGTATTTATCAGTAGATCTTTTTCCTAAAATTTATCGTTTGTTGCAAATAATGAATATGTTCGGAACCACTCATTTATGTGGGCAATTATTTTCTTTAATGAAAAATAGCGATAATCCAGAAAGAAAAGATTAATCCCAGTCAACATTTATCATCCATTTTAAAAAATACATCATCACAGTATATTTTAATCAAATCTTGATGACTTGCTTTGTGAAAAAATTTATTTCAAATATCTTCTAAAAGTAATATTAAATTGAAATTCTAAAAAAAAAATGTTTGTTTTTGTTTTTTTATTAAAAATATAAAATATGTGTAGATTAAGTTTAAAAAATAACAGGAAATTAAAACGACTACATGTGTGTGTGTATAATACACAATACATTGAGATTTACAGTAATAAATGCAGAATACATCATGAAAATCGTATTTTATTAATTTTTGAAGATCGTAAACTTGTGGACCCCAACTTATAATACGACAGACCATGTGGCCCGTAATATCATACGAGTTTGACACTCCTGCTGTAGATACTAGTGGTGACAATTTTGTTGAGGATAATAATGACGATTTTTGTGTTGTGTATAAAGGGTACGTTTATGATAAAAAAGGTCCCAAGTGTGACTGGATTCAGTCCATAGAATGCAACAAATGGTTGCACGAAAATTGCAATGGCAATCATTTGCATTGAGTGAAATGTTATGTAAGTATCATTCGAACCTGTACTGTTACTGTTTTTAGTAAGCTAATTATGAAGGATTTTAACTTTTTGTTTTGTTTTTCTATAGTTATTGTTACTTCATATTTAATTTTGTAATGTTTAAATTTTTTTTTTATTTACTATGGTATTGTTGCATCTTACTCCATGACTGGTGGCATCTTCCCCCATATATAGGGGAAGATGCCACAATTATATGAATTTCTTTAACATTAAATTTCTAATTTAATTTCATACTAAGAAGAGAACTAACTTGTACACATAACCAATTAAATACTGAAAAATAAAGTGTATTTTTTCATGTTCTTGTCATTTCATTTACCAATGTACTAATCGAAAAATCCTTAACATAGCGTCTTCCCCCGAATTACATTAGATATAATTTCTTACAAAGTAAACTGGAAAATTAGTTACTTAACACTCGTTACAAACGCACTGCGTATTTAAAAGGAAATCTTTTAAATAGAATGGAAAAATGTATATTTCGTCGTAATACAAGTACCTGCGTATAATGCGCACCTATACTTTCAAGCTGCATTTTTCAAGATTTATGTATATTTGTCGTGTGACTCATACCATTTCTTACGAGGAATCCTTAAATGTACGTGTGTAATCTTTCCTTTTGAAGTTTGAATGTGAGGGAATAATAAAAGCAAGTAATGAAAATTAAACCTAGTGTAGTGACGTAAATTATACATATTACACAATTTATAATTTAACATAAGCCAAGGTTATTCGTATTATTTCTTTATTAGTGCAAGTTAATCATCAACAGCAAGAAAAACAGTTACAATAATAATATTTAAAATAACAAAGCCGTCGCTAAGCAACCATTCTACATCCCCTAGACTATAAACAAGCACCAATCATCCTCTTCAGTTCTTTTTAAGCTGACTTGCGATAACATCTAGCATTATTCAAAAATCATTTGAAAATGAAGTATATCTGATGATCTAGATTGATTGGAAAAAGTGTGGTTACTTCTTATAGATCAGATTAAAAGTGATTGTAATGAAATAAAAAATTCGATGTTGTGTCTGAAGATATAAAGGGAGATGTATATGACAAACTTTTCAAGTTACCCAATAATACAAGTTCTAATATATCTCATTTCTTCTAAATAAACAATACTTAAGTATAAATATATAGTATACATTTTTACTATATTTGTAAAGCTATTATTTTTATATCCAGTGTAAATTTCGCTCTTATTTTTTGTGATAAAAATACGCTTTATACTCCGCAATATACGACAAACTCTTATTCATGAACATATAGTCTTCTTGTTTTTCGATTATACAGTTACTATATTATCGCTGTGAGTGACTTCCCCATGAAATCGCTTCCTCCTAAGGGTGTAGGAGGAAACAAAGTATGACCAGAAACTTCCATAATAATTATTATTTATTATTATTCAAGCACACTAATCAACCACAAGTTAAACCACAAGATGATGCCCTAGGAGTTATATAAAGAAGGCACAATATAAACCCTAAGGGAACAAGCGGAAGGGGAATCAGTTTAACCTAATCTATCTTAGACTATAAATTCACAATCCACTAATTTAAACTCCGTTCTTAACTCAAGTTGTGAAAATCAATTAAATCTCACCTTCGTAACGCCGCAACAGTTTCTCCACTCCTTCTCTCTTAAAATTAAAAAACCATGACTTTATATAGTCGAACTAATCTCCATATCAGGGTTTTTTTAGAGGGATGGCTGTGAATTAACGCGAATGCTAGCCGAAAGATTCCCCAAGAGGATTAGTGTAAAGTTCGCGTTAAGATCCGTCGCATCGCTACAGCTCATGAGAATCAGTTTGAAATAGATTGTATTTTATAAATTGGTCAATAAATTGAAATAAAGTTTCTCTGTCATTTGATGCTATTTAGAAAATAATAGAAAATTACAATTTAAGGACAAAAATATTCCAGTTTTTTTCAATAACCCGTACTATGTATAAAAACTTTTGGACTCTATTTTCAGCGAAATAATTTGAATACTTACCTACATTCACATATTCAAAGTAAAATCTTCCCATTCGAATGAAGGCCGCTGTAACATATTGGTCCCGGCAACGGACTTGTGGCGTGTCATGAGTTCGAGCCTAGTACCGCCGAAGACCCATCGTGTAGGGCAGCGATATACGTGAAATCTGTCAAGAGCTCAATTTTCCTCCCATTAGTGTAGTGTGGAAATAAATGGAGGGATGCCAGCTCAGGTGTCATCCTTGTCACTTGATCATGGCTCAAAATTACGAGGACCATCACCAAAAGCCCTCGAGTAGCTGAATAATGCGACGTTAATATTCACTCACTTACTCATTTGAATGAAATATAAAGTACAGAAACGTCAAAAATCACATACTTTAATTTGCATGCATATGCTTAAGTAATTTTTTTAAATAAAGATGTTTTGAAGCTTTTCACATTTTCAGAAAACCAAATCAATGGGATCTGCAACCTCTATAAAATAGATCATGGAATAATTTCATCATTATAAGGTTTAAAATAGGTTTTAAAAAGAACAAAAAA
>BMAV01026230.1:0-16544 GCA_019973955.1 Trichonephila inaurata madagascariensis | reverse complement strand
ATTTTTTTGATTCTAGTAGTATTTTTTTAAGCAAATTGAGGTTTATTCCAATTTTTAAAAAAAGGATAGTTTACTTTTGGAACTAGAACCCCCTTTAAGTTCATAAGGAATGTAATTTCTTTTAAATAAACAGTATTGTGATCTATGGAAAATTAAATTTTTTTCCATGCTTATCGCTTTATGTTTATTTTTAAGGTTTTGATTTTTATATGTGCCGCATAATGCTCCCCCATAAATTTCGATCTTTTTGTGTATGTCTGTGTTAAATATGCACGTTATACGCCGCATTTTTCGATATTTTATCACCTTAAAAAAAAACTTAAACCATGTTACTGAATGGCATCTAAATGTGTAATTTGAAATGTTTTTTCAATATTATTTCAATATATCTTTAATTATTATTATGATAAAAAAATTTTAAATCCCAGTTTACTTAATTTAAAACTTTGATTGTATTTCTTGTTTTAAAATATAACGCATTCAACATAATTTTATTACAGTGCATGGGGAGCTTAAAATGTACAAGAGATTGATTTTTTAGAAAGGTAAAAACAAATTGACACAAAACATAATCAAGTACATTAAATGAAAACCATAATTAGCTTATGGCTAAAAAAATTGATTAAAACGTTGATATCAATCAAGCAGAAATCTTGTAAAATACATATGTAAAATTTTTATCGAACAAAATTAAAAATAAAGCAATTTATAAATCTCTGCAATTTATTGCGTTTTTTTTTTGCTGCAAGGAATATATATTATGGAAATTGATAGGAAATAAAACCACCCAAAATGATGAAATAAAAGCAAGAGTATGTTAAACGTAACGCCAAATTTTTACCCTAAAAAAAAAAAATTTTTTTTTTTATTTTTTTTGTTTTAAAAAAAAAAAATTGGGAAAAATGATAGATTTAAAAAAAAATGAAGTGTATTATTCAAAATGATCCATCATCTCATTAAAAGTATCGAAAAACCCAGTAGACTTTTTAAAAGTATGAAAGAGGAATCTTATTTTTTTAAGGGAAAAAAATGAAAGATCTTTAATTAAAAGCTATTAAATAAAAAATAATGCGAAAGTCAATGCCCTTATTAAAATCAGCCTTCTGTCAAACTGAATTAACTTTTTTTACCAAGAAAAAAACTAAATTTCTGGTTGCTTTTATTCTTAAGATAAGGTTTTTAGTAATATGGACTTCGAAGAATAAATTGTGAAAGGAAGGTATATCGAACTAAGATACTTCAAAACATTTACTTCATGATATATTATTTTAAAAACAACGTACTAAGGTAACCGACTATGTTCGGAACCGTGATTTTGCAAAAGAGCATAAATAGATAATTTTAATTATATTTAGTTTCACTTAGATTAGAATACATGTATAAAAATTTTTTTAAAAAATTTTTTAAAAATTATTTTAAAAATATTTTGGCAAAAAAAAATTTAAACTTTTTTTAAAGTTTTTTTTTTTTGAAAATGCTTATTATAATATTTTTCTATATAGCCAGACCTCTGTCAGAGGCTCAACTGAATTTTTGAAATATATAACTTAGAAGTGAGTTTTTCATTTTTACGACAACAAAAGGGAGCAAGTTTTAAAAAAAAACCCAAAATTATTTCAATTGGTGATAACTTTAAAATATAAAAAGAATTTTTTAAAAATTTTAGTTTAGCCCCCTTTGAGGTTGAGCAAATACAGGCAAAAAAATTATTATTTGGGGGATTTTTTAAAAAAGAAACATTTCGAAAAAAAAAAAATTCTAAGTTAATTTTTAAAATATAGTATTTAAATAATTTTTTTTTTAAAATGTCCTTAACCCGCGGTCACTGGGCTGTTTTTCTACCCGTTATCAGGGGTAGAAAAAACCCCCAAATTTTAACACGTGTATTTAATTAGGGGAAAAAAAAATTAAGTCAAAAACATATTTATAAAGTACAAGATGTTTTATGTATTATGCAAATAAAATTATTAAATTTATTGCATACAAATGAGACTAACATTAATTTAAACTAAACATACAAAATTTTTATTTTAAAACACATAATTTTATATTTTTTCATAAACCAGTAAAACGTATATACCAGTAATAAATATACTTTATAATTAATAAGATAATGATAGTAGAATGTAGAAAAATAATATTTTATTCATTTTCCCAACATTGAGAGCAGACTGTATACAAATGCTCAACTCGCAGGAGTTCTCAGCCCCCAGATAAATTTTGAAGGTCATTACATTCCAATCGTTTGAGAAAGAGGGATTGTATCAGGCCTGAAGGTTCAATGACCTAAAATGTGCAGCTACAGAAAAAATCGTGGTTCTGCGCATTCTTTTTAAAATCCTGGAACTATTTTCTTGTTGCTGGGGTGTACAGAACACCCCGCGTGAGTGATCGCGGGTTAAAACACTTTTATGCATGTATTCTAATCTGACACTAAATATTATGAAAATTATCCATTTATGCGTTTTTCTAAAATCACGTTCTGAACGTATTTGGATACCTTAACTTGAAAAAAGCTTCTAAATTTGTAATTATTGTTTAAGTTATAATATAATTATTGTAATTAGTTGTATATCTTGGATTTTTATATGAATATAATATTTAATAAATAAATTCGTGCTTACGTATTATCGCAACCGTATAGGTTGATTGACTGATTGAATATTAACGTCGCACTGTTCAGCTACACGAGGGCTTTGGGCGACGGACCACGTAATTTTGAACCATGGTCAAGTGACGTGGACAACACCTGAGCTGGTACCCCCTTTCGGAACCTTATAGGCCTTATTACATAAAACGTAGCACATCGTTGTCAATTCAGGGCATACAACACAAGCAAAATCAGGGTTGGTGTGTCGTATAATAAATAATGGTGTTTGTTAAAAAGCATGGATTGTATTTTCGATGAAACAACAGATATAGAAGATTTATTTAACTTAGTACCTTTTTTTAATGCATTATCGAGTGTTATACATAGAATTACCCAATCCCCAAAAAATTTTAATTAACTTGAGCAAAATATTTAAATTTTAACGTGCGTAATCGAACTAATTTGATCTCTTAATTTGCCAAACTGTGCCCAATCGAGATAATTCGAGCGAGGCGTCATTTTATGCTGCTGTAATATCATGCTCGAATCTAAGCAAGTGTCCTCTGCACTCTTCAGACTGCCTGCAATCCGACATCGTAATTTCGTAAATTTATATTGCACCAATTGTTTTCTTATATTTTACGATTTTAAATTAGGCATCCGCATAGTATGTAGATTGTATAAAAAAGTTAGGGAAAAAAATTTAGAATTCAGAATTAAATTTGTAGAAAGACTTAAGCAAATTTATAATAGCGATACAAATATTTAAATAAATAAATAAATAATTGTTTAATTAAAATAAATTAGTCGTATATTTTCTTTCATCAAACCATTTATAAACTTCCTTTACAATGAATCATTTATGAGTCTTATTTTCATTATTTTCTGAGCATTTTCGAACTTACTGTAAATTACTTCATTTGCTTTATAGGGCATTAAACACCATAAATTCAAAGTTCTAACACACACATATATATCGTATGAAAACTAAAAAAGATACAAAGTAAAAAGTTGTATAATATACAATACCAAAGAAGAAAGAAATAGGAGTTCAAGTTACATAACAAAGGTAGATACAAAAAGAGTCTTTGAACTATAATGATTTCTAGAATGTCACTGAATTAGGCCGGCGATTAAGGGTTAAGCAATGCTTTATGAATCCACATTATATATAAAAAATTAATATTGAAAAATAGGCATTTCAAAATAATAGATACAATACCTATCGGAAGCAAATGTGACATTTTACATTTTTAATTATTGGTATTCTTTTTTTGTCTAAAACATACATCAGAAAAAAGAAATTCTAAGATATAAGTTATAATACATCACTTTTTATTCTCTAGTTATATGTGAAATATATTACAAGCACTCGAAAAGAAATTTATATACATACATATATATGCATTATTTGTTAATTTAATTTTTAACTGCGTTTGTTCTTATTAAAAATATAATTTCCTTCAATTTGTAAGTGAAGCCTATAGATGCAATATTTCAAATGCTATTTATTTTATAAGCTAACTCTAAATCATTCCAATTCTTTATTCGTTCATCCAGCAGCAAATTCATATCTTCTCAGGCACCTTTTATCCTAATTATATCATTTTTTAAGAAAACTTTGTAACATTATTTTGTAATACTACCTATCTCTTTTTATTTATTGATGCGTTACAAGGAGAAATTTCTACTTTTTCAATATAATTAGAATTCGATACTTATTCAACATGTTTAATCCTCAATAGCCACTTCAGACATCCAAATACGAATTTATTCAAATGGCTGAATTTAAATGGAAGATTTAGTAATTAAACCTACTTCAAAAATAAAATCTACGAAATCCATAATTTGCATTGAAATAGTACTTTCAATATCTGACGATTTTTATTTGGGAATTCAAAATGCTATAGAATTTAATTCATCCGAGTTGTTTTCCTTTTCATAATTTTCAATCCGTCTCTAAAAAGGGAAATTTAAGTCGCTCGTAGCTCATTTCTACATTTATTTATCTTTGAATATCTTTTAAAGAAAATTTCTCGACATGAATGAGTGCAATAGTGAAGTTAATTTTCCTTTCCTTTTTTAAGATGCGCTTCTTTTTCTGAGATAGGAAAGAGTTACTTTAATTTTCAGGTATTTGACGATCAAGTTGTCGTTTTCGGAAGGAAAAAAAAATATGCATTTTTATTTTAAAATGTAAAGGGGAGTGATTAAACGAAGATAATTTAAAAATGAGTTATTAGTAATAAAAATTCACTGCGTTTGCAAGACTTATTTTAAACTCACTTATCTCCTCGCATTTTTGTTTTGTATAAGAATCGCTTAGAGTTGATCTTTGGTTGAATGTTTTTTCCTTCTTTGAAATAATTATTTGAAACATATCCAATTGTATGCACCATGATTTACTAAAGATAATTTTTTACCTAAATTTCATTTTAAATAAAATATATTTATTGAGCTTTTAATGATTGTACAAATTGTACCTTATATATGTATATAAATGGAATAATTCAACGACACATTAAAGAGAACTACGGAATTCCAGCCAAGTCTATTAAAAGAATGGGGTTTCATTTATACGGAAAAATCTGGAATAACGTGTTACAATGCTTGGTGACAGGCATCGAGCCTCGACTTTGGGAGACAAGGATATTTAGATAGGGAAAGTCAGCAGACGTAGAAAACTGGCAGATTCCTCAAACGTCATGATTTATGGAGTTTTCCAGGACTCTAACTGGTTCTGTACTTCTTGACAGATGTAGCACTAAGTTTATAGGGAATGTTTAGTGTTTAGAGGGATAAGATGACGAAATATTGCTTTTAAGTTTTAAGATGAAAGTTACGAATATATCTATATATATAATATGTAATAACTTAAAATGATATCTACTCATAATTTAAATCTCTTTTTTATTTGTAGCATTTAGTTCATAAATCCTAATAACCTAATTCGGAACGCGGTTCAACTTATCTTTTTCTAAATTATTCAAAACATTCTGTTTATATATTTCTTACTGATTCTTTAGACCTTGAATTTTTGTTAGAGTTATTGGTGATTATCACAAATACAAGATCATGAAGTGTTTCCGGGTTCGTTTCAAACTGGTTTTATATTCCCTAAACAATGATGCCCTTTCTATAAATAACTAACTATTCCCTTCACCTAAACGCGTGACTGTATTTTTTATAATGCATTTTTTCCCTGTTTATAAAAACTTGATATTTGAATAGTTCCCTCTCTTGCTCTTAGACTTCGACATTTAGCAATCGTCACTTTTGCGTTTTGTCTTCGTCAAAATGTAAAACCTGTGTTTGTGCTGTGTATTTTCTGTGTTGTCTTGTGTTTAAGATATTTATGTTTGTGTCTCTATACAACTGATATAAACAGGATTAACTATGAAAATAGGACTGCCTAGTCATTGCAACATCAACAAAAAATAACAATGAAAAACCCTTATCACTCGATACGCCCTGCCATTTCTGTCCAGTAATACTTACCCGATGGTCATGATTATTTCATATATATATATATGTGTGTGTGTGTGTTTGTGTGTAATAATTTAAATTGATATCTACACATAATTTGAATCTTCTTTATTAATATCATCTAATTCATAAATCCTAATTCCATATTTTCAAACGCTTCTCAATTTATCTTTTTATAAAGTAATAAAAATGTCAAGTAGGCATATTGCTGATTCTTTAGACTTTGAATTTTAATAGATTTATTGGCGATTCCAAGAAATATAAGATCATTAATTGTTTCCATGCGCTTTACTAAAACGGGATTAATATTCCCTAAGTAATGATGTCATTTCTATAAATAACTAAATAGTTCCTTATATACGTGACTGTACTTTTTATAATGCCTTTTTCTTTGTATACACAACCTCAATATTTGAATATTTCACTCGTATTTTCGACACGGTACGATAAACATGTTCAGATAAATGATGCGATCACGAACAAGCCTTGTTATTTTTACTGCCAGGACTACTTAATCACCTCTAATGAAAAGTGGAGGAAAATGCCCCATTTAAGAAATTTTCGATCAGTACTTTGAAAATAGAAATAACAACACCATGAAAAAATATACTTTGTTTTTCAATATTAAACTGTTTGCATATACAAGTTAATTCTCTTCTCAGTGTGAAAATAAATAATAAATTTAATGTTAAAGAAATTCATTCCATTGTGGCATCTTCCCCACATAATATGAGAACGATGCCACCAGTCATGGAGTAAGATGCAACAAAGCCAAAGTAAATTAAGAAATAAGACAAACATTGCCGAATTAAATATGAAGTAACAATAACTATAGAAAAACTGCACATCCTCGTCCTATTGAGATCCCCTGTGCCATCCTAACAGCATGATTATTAATTGTAGTAAAATTTTATACGATAATATACAATATTATAAAATGAAGAAAAAAAAAGTTATTTTCATTTCTGAACCATGTGGGGCCTTCCCCCAAGTATGGAGAGCAAATGACATACACGCTTATTTTCCTTATTGCTGCAGTGTTATGACCGTTTCTACATGCATCGTATGTGTGATATCATGCGTAACTCACTTACAAACTTATAATATGAGGAGCGCGGCACATTATTAAAGTTGTACTCGCTACTTTAAATGTTCACAAGATCGAAAAATAAAGCCATTAAATACGAGTAATTCGGATAAATTCACGAGCCACACTCAATATCGGACCAGATTCTTCACTCAAGTGACTCAAAATCGCCATCTATCGACGTATAAAAGTACTATTAACAAACTGGCGTCTTCCCCCGAATTACCTTATACTGGTATATAAGAGGCGCATCCGAAAACTAATTACCGACTCGTTTTACCATAACCACCACCAGTGGTAGTTTTGCAGTTCAAAACTTTCGCACACGTGTCTCTGGTTTATTTTCAGTTCTGTGAAGCTGTTACAGCCGGATTGTGTATTGTTTTTAAAAGTGTTAGCGAGCGTTCAAAATATTTAAACGATTTACGGATCCCACCAACTGTGAGGTGCATTATATAATCCGTTTTTTTTAATGCAAAGAATATAAAGCGGCTGAAATTCCTCGTCAATTTTTAGAGGTTTATGGTGAAAAAGTAATGAGTGAGGAAATGGTGGGTAAGTAGGTTTAACAATACAATGATGGGCGCACCAATGATAATGATGAAAACAAGGTGTGGGCGACCTTCTGTTGTTATTCCTGATTTGGTTGAAAAATTGAATGAGGTAATTCGTGAAAACAGATGGTTCACATTAAAATTGCTTTGTAATGAGTTTTCACAAAATTCAAAAACTGTTCTATGGCAGCATCTTCTTTAAAGATGGTATAGATTATTTGGCTTTTGTCAAAATGTAGGGCACACCCTCCCAGGAAGGCGTGAAAACTCTACGAGGGGGGGCACGAGCATATTGAAAATTCCAAAACAAAAGATTATTTTAAAAAATATGTATTAACATTGTGAAAATAAACGAACAAAATGTATTTTGACATAATAAAAATTAAAATACCCATTTACACTGATATGATACACTTATAAATGTATCAGTAGTGTAAAATGTATTTTATATTTAATACAACAATTCTACGTTAAAACCTTTTAACTGTCATGCCCGAGATAATCTCGGGGCCAGCACTCGTGTTCGAAAATGTCATGCCCGAGTACTGCTCGGGATAATTTTTTGAGTGCATCGTAGTGTTTTACCCGAATATATATCGGGAGACGTTTATTTCGGCTCTATCTCTTTGTCAAACCCGACTGATTCTCGGGAAAAGTGTTAATGTGCGCTCAATTCAATAGATGGCAGCCCTTTACTGAAGACTTCAAAGGTTAGAGGTTAGAAGTTCTTTGGTTTGAAAAAGGACAATTTTTGACAATTTGTGTACCCAAATCATCAAAATAACTTGACAGTTCAAGGGTTAAGAACAAGATTAATAACTACCAGTAAACCCATAGGCTTTTCATGTATAAAAATAAATACAAAAATTAGCACTTATCTTTTGATAATTTGTCCAGTTTATAATTAATATCTTCAGTGACGATTAAAAGATACGTGATTTGCTCCCCAATACCACCGTTTTCTTCGTAGGCGTGCGTATGGGATGTATAGGTGTAGGAAAAAAAGGAAAATAATAACTAAGCAAAAGAAAAAGCAAATCCTTCCCATACACTGTCAAGGTCCAAGATCATTCCAAAGCTTTCGGAAAAATCTTATGTATAGCTGTGCACAGAAAGGGTGGTACTTCGGTAAAACGTATATATACGTCCGGGGCAATATATGCCTTGCCTGTGCGAGACGTTTATATACACCCGTGACACTTAAAAGTTTAGAGTCGTATTGCAGCTTTAGCGTTAAAGTTTAGTATTGTTGAATTCAATAAGGAAGGGATGAAAATTATGATTGAATATTGGGTCACAATTATTGAAAGTTTCAGAAACACTGGACTATTCGGTTTCCCGATATGAAAAAAAGCCTGAACAATGGAGGAATATGTAGAAATTAGTTTCCGATATGCTCTGTCAAATAACTTTGATGTTACACAAAGGCTAATGATAAGAATTCTCAGTCAAATGACAAAGATATACATGAGCTGGTCCCATTCCTCTTCAAATGATTTTCTTTTTCCAATCAAATCGAAATCATGCATTAAGAACAAATACTTTTTAAACAAATACCATTTTACAGGAATTTAAAGGATTCTTTAAGAATCTTCTTAAGTTCTCTTTAAGAAACAATTGTTTCACCTCAATTTTATTTTTATATTTAAAGTATAAGCAATAAATTTCAATTTCTAAAGAACAACCCAAAACCAGATTTGACAAGCATTATTCCCTCTACTGCATCACGTAACTATTAAGGAGGAATGATATTAATCTTTTCAGTTTTACTGCCTTTATAGTTAAATCATATTCATTGTTTTATCTTAAATACGAATAAGAGTAATCACCTTCTATGTTTACTCTAAAAACCCTAATCCATTTAAAGTCACGGAATGTAACGATATCTCTTCATTTATTTTTACGTATAATTTCCTTCAATGTGACATACATTTGTATTCAGCGTACATGATAAAATTAATTTATAATGCGGAGAAAATAACTATGTTCTTAAAATGCTGCATCTATTTGGAGGAATATAATATTTCTATTTTAATCAATTACATCAACCATTTTGAAGCAATGTTTTCTTTGTTTAATTATCTTATTTCTTCCTTTATACTCTGCAAATAAATTATCCATAGATAAAGATAGTTCCTAAAAGTAATTCAAGCATTTTTTTAAGAAAATCATTTTTACTCTTCAACTTTCGGTATGACTTAAGAATACAGAAGTTCTGTTTCATCTATCATTGAAGGATGAGCAAAATAGCCGTCACGAAAATTTTGTTCGGTGATTGGTCTTTGATAATCATGTGTGCTGTGCTTTGTGATCTCTGTATTTTTGATTCAAAAAGGTTTTATTTGTAAGTAACAGTGTACACTATTTTATTAATTCATTCAAAGAAAAAAAAGATACGCATGCTCAAGATAGACATGATTTTCCATTTCCAAAACATATGTCATTGATGAGCAATTTTTAATTTAACAATAAATAGATCTATAGATCTATGTGTTATCTAATAATAATTGTTCCAAAATTTCCAAAATACATTATAATGCTTTAAACATTCCATTTTTACGAATTCCATTTTTCTTGGTAGATTTATAGTGAGGAAAATATTTTAATCGCATTGCTTGAGTTACTTCATACCTATGAAAGGTTCTCTTTCTTTTGACTGATATATATATATATAATATTAGGTTATGTATACATCGTTGACGATCTTGTACACTCATACATTACGATATTATTTCTTTGGAAGGGTGGCATCTTTCTGTAAGACAATGTCACGAGCCATATGACCCAAACAGCTTGGTATTATTTGAAAGAGAAGATTTATACTTCAAAATACTCCTCTGGCCTCTTAATGCACCATATGTGAACAAAATAAAGCAGCTTTAATATCATATCAATCACCCTTTGTATAATTTAAACATTTTTTTTACATATTTGAAGCTTATATATTTACGGGGATTTTTGAAACCTTTTTGATAAACTATTATGCCTTCTACCTGTTGTCTGTGGAGTACAAATGACGAAAAAAAATATAGATAGAGATATTATCTACCAAAAAGTGCTTGTGAATCATTCTGATACAAAATGATATTTACTCTTATTAAATAATTAATAAAATCTTCAAGGGTAACAATTATAATGGCGACTTTCTGAGGCATGCTTTTTCCACCAATTCTTATTTTCTTTTACTCGTCTTAGAGAAGTTAAGTCAGTTCATAAGCCAATTTGGCAGGGCATTGACATTTCAACTCATTTCATAGATTCTCCATAGGATTAAGATGCAGACTATGGTTCAAATATTTCAATCCCCGAGCTTCATTGTTATCATACCAAACCATGGTGTATTTCCCAACATGTCATCTAGTATTGTGGACTTAGAAGCAACAACAGTACACCTCGTAAACTGCTTTATCATAAGAGGCTTTTAGTTATCCAGAATGCGGAATGGATTTCATTTTGAATTTACAGGTATTAGATCAAAGGACACATGCCTTTACCCACACTACACCCAACATACTTTCCCGGCAACGCAACTTCGCATCCAATGAGCTTCACTGTTTGGGTGACTAATTCTGGCAAGAGGTTTTCTCCAGGCAGAGACCAAATCCAGATTTTGCCATTTAGTTGGAAGATGCTGAACCTTCAATCGTCGTTTAATAAACCCTGTTTCCATTCTTCTGGAATAAATTATCTCTGAGATTTGCACCCTGATAGACGAGCCACGTTGTCGAACTTCGTAGTTAGAAACTTGTGGACAGCTGCATGGCTATAATAACCCCTGAAATGCGCTTCTTTACGGATGGTATTCAAAGTAAAAAAATCCAAGTTGCTTGCTGCAACTCTTCACAGATGTAAGCCATTGGAAAGGTGGGGATCTTCCAGATAGTTCTTAGGTCTCGAACACCCATATTTTTCGACGTCCACTGCTCCCTTTCCAATTGCATTGGTGACTATTGATTGGTACTTTTACTTGCTAGCAACATCACGTATAATGTAATAATTTTTGTTTTAGAAGATGGTTACATCTTTTTCCAAATCAGAGAGCTTCAAATTCATGCCACCGTACATGCGAATGACTTCAATACTGTTTCCCACATTGTATATGGCGACTAGCACGACGTATCATAAGATATATATGAATGCTCATTAAAGATGTATTACCTGGGAAGTATGTAAGATTTTGGAATTTCTTAAAACATGTACTATGTACTTTTAAGAACTCTTAAAAATAATTTATTTGAGATAAACATAAGGCTTAATATATCCATATACAGTACTATTTATTAAATTGTCAATCATCTCCTAAGAGGATTAATAAAACTAAATTTTTTTTTAGCAATGGGCTGTACACTTCAAACATTTTTTTGGTTTCATCATATAGATATTTGCTTTAATGATGATGAATTAAGAGTTAGCAATATCATGCAAAGTATTTTTTTATCAATTTTTTGGGGGGAATTTAGTAAAACTAACCAATTGTTGCAATTCATAATTTAAATTAAATATGCTGCAAAATTAAATTATTAATGTTGTTATTATTTTAGTAATTATACCATTTCTAACACTAATGTTAATCTGGGAGTTTTCACATGGGGCACATAATCAACCTAGGCTCACAAAATCGTTAATTCTGTTAAAAGTGTTTATTTGTTACCAATTACCAAGGCAAAAAAAATATCCTCATATAATACAGTCTTTATGGGTAATAAAATGTATTTGTCACATAACTCCCTGTTTTTGGAGATTGACAACCTTTTTTTCAACAATCTTAAGGTACTTGTTTTTTACTGAGTTCCCTGCGCAAACATTTTTGTTCCCAAATATTTTCTATGAACATACTATATTTTTGCTCAGTGAACAACTTAGTGATTTTGATTGCTGTGTTATACGACTTTGTTTTGATTGAGTTCCCTGCTCGAACGATTTTGTTCCTGAATATTTTCTATGAACATGCTACATTTTTCCTCTATTAACAGCTTAGTGGTTTTGATTACTGTGTGTACGACGTATTATGGTTTATAAATGTAAATGAATAGAAAATAATAAAAAAAGAAATGGGTATCTGTGATCTCTATTGAAGGAAGTTGAAACTTACCAAGCAAGGGAAGAACTTGCTGAAATAATGCATTTTATTAATGATAGCGAAAGTAAATTCGAGAAAAGAGATGAACATAAAGCGTTTGAGTTTACAGGAAAAATTTCAAATGCTTCCTACGAAACTCCATTTAGAAAAATATGAAATCATTAGTGTACCAAAGACATACTTCACCCAGAGTTAGAAGGACCCAAGCAAGAAAAAGTTCAACACGCTATTTGTCGATCATCAAATGACAATAAAACTACAATATGACATTTTTGCCTGAAAATAACTTTCTTGTAATATTAGTTAAGAGTGTCTGTGATATGTGACTTTTATTAAAGTCACGCACATTTGAAATTTTTTGGTTAAGTTTGATTGATATTTTTTCTCAAGATATCAAAGATAAATTGAAAAGTCCATAAGGGAAGTTCTTGGGAAAAAACCCCTTTAAAATTGATTTTAAAGTTTTTTGTGTTTATAAAATTTAAATTTTCCCAAGTTCAGATCTTTCCCGGATGATAAAAGCATCAAAATTTTATAAGTTGGAAGTATTTTAATATGATTTTTCAAAAAATATTCAGAAGATGTACCATGCCCTCTTTGACTGATAGAAATTTAAACATTGTCTTTTTTAAACCCTTGTGGGTGTTAAAGGTTTCCCGATTTGTTTTATTTATTCATCCCCAAAATTTAAATTGGACTGTGTAACAACTGCAACTTTAACTGTTAGAATTGCTAAAACCTTTTGGAGCCTATTTTGGATTTCACATGTGGGTTTAGTGTTTTGAATGCCATATTTTATATTTAGTGATTTTTTACTGAAATTTAGGTATGTTCTTTAGTTTAAATTTACTTATAATTAGTTAATATTACTAATTACTAAATCTTCGCTTGTTTAAATAAAGTGTTAAAAATGTTTAACTATTTGTAAGTAGAACTATTTGCGAAATCTAAAATTTTAAAGTTGCTTGTCATTCAAGAAACAAATTGGAATATTGGATTGTGACTAGCTGATAATTATATGCCTAATGAATGTAAAATGGATATTCACAGGAGTAAGGGGAAGAAAGATCATTTTCTAGACAGTAACAACCTTAATATGCAAAAGATCTAAATAGTTATATTAGCATTTATGTTGTAAGGATCTCGCCTCTATGTCCAGAGATGTGGGAAAAAGAAGACCAACCATGTTCAAAATCACTTAGTTTAATTGCAACACAAACACCAACTCATGTTCGATCAATCAAAAATAAGAGATGCACCCTATTTAAGCAATATGAAGAAAATTAACGAGGTTCGTGAGGTATGAGATGACTTTTTTTACCATTTTACTATTTGATTGACTATTTGGGTGGAACGTGATTTTTTAAAAAGGGATAAATGTATAATATTTATGATATTTATGTCACTTTAACATTAGAAAAAAAGTATATAAAGTTGTTTTAAGAATAAAATACAATAAAAATTAAAGTAAATATTTTAAAAAAATGAAAATAGAATGATCCATTTTTAAAAAATTTTTTTCTGTGAAAATTAAACTTTTTTTATAAAAATTTAATTTTTTCAAGTTTATAGCTCAGACCTATTTCACAAAAGGCTCAAAATAGAAATTTTTTAAAAAATATATCTTAGAAGGGTTTTACCCATGTTTTAACAACAGAGGGGAGAAATTTTGAAAATTTATAAATTTTTAAGGGGGGTAACCTGAAAAAAAATGTGAATTTTTTAAAATCATAGTTGAGCCCCTGTACATGGGTCTTAGCTTTTATACAGGTAAAATATTATTATAATAGAATTATTTTTTCCAAAAAGGGGAACGTTTTTAAAAAAAGGGAATTTAACTTAATTTTTTTCCGAAATATTGTATTTAAGTATTTTTTTTCAAAAAGTCAAAAAAGTTTATACATGGTTTTTAATCTAAGGGCACCAAATATCCGGGAAAAATTTTCCATTTATGGGTTTTTTAAAATCACGGTTTCGAACGTATTCCGATATCTTAACACTTACTTCAATTCAAGTACACTGCTTTCCTAGCTATGTTATCTATATTTTATCTCCAGTGACAAAATCTTCACCTTAATTATTACAATTATCAAATACTAAATTTCTGCCTTACACTATAAACTTTATTAATCATTGCTCCGCTTGTAGCTTATCCTACCTCTGTCTTTCTAACTTGAAAGGCTAGACTTTATATAGTAGTTTAAATTTCCATGTTAAGATGGAGTGTTCTAATAAAATTGTTTTTAAAGTACAAAGATTCCCCAAGAGGATTTGTTACTGAAAAGGTCACGGATAAAGCCGTAGCAATGTCAAACAAATTTTCTTCTGCTAGAATCAAAGAACTATTAAAAATTCATCTGAAGAGTCATTATCAAGTGAAAGGTAAAATATTAAAATACATTACTGTTTTAAAGAATTAATTCTAAATATTTTCTGTATTATACGCGAGTGAGATCTTATAACATTCAGATTTGATATTTCAAAATGAATAAAACTTTAACTGTCGTTTCAACAAGTATGTCATGCTTCATTTGAAGTTCCCAGTAAATACCTAGGAACTAAAAATATGAATTGTGACTCCTTGAAATTTATAACATTATTTTTTCAAATTTGGCTGCGGATAGGTAATTACATTTGCAGAAGTAGTACATTCCCCGGAATTAAATATCACTTTTTTAATGTGGCACCATATATAAGATACTAATTGCCATCATGTAGTTTTTATGCCCAGTTGCCTCCCCACTTGAGCTATGACTAAGAATTTAATTTTACCGAAAACTCCCAAGACAAACATGCGTTCTAGAAATCTTTAACATCCTGTATAATCAAACTACACGAACACTGTCGATATTATGCAACACCTCGATATTATGTACACCGACTTGTGTGTGTGTGTGAGCCGGGATCTAATCTACAAACTTATGTGTACAACATCAGAGTCTTTCAATACACCATCCAGCTGGTGAACAAGGTGTCTCATGCTCGTTGTTACCAACAAAGGGCAACAAAAATTCATTTGGGGGGAGACTTTGTGTAATAGTAATTTTGGGGGATCATCCCCCAAGTAATAGGGCCCAATGGCTAGTCTATTCGAGAAAAATAGCTTCGAAATTCATGCAGCTTTTTTACAATTAAATTTTAATTATCTCCAGAAAACAAGGCTTGATTGGAGAGAGCGTTTACCACGCGACGGGGGATGGCCAGATAGCAGTGGGGATATTGGGGGGCCGTGGTTTTCCTGGTCAGAGTTTTGGCCCCGCCACCGCCCGCCAGTAGGGGACGATGCACGTTAAATCTGTCGAGATTTAAACGTCCTCCCGTTGGTGTTTTTTGGGTTGGGGGAGGGGGTGCCAGCTCAGGTGTCTTTAACCCGTCATGGTTAAAATTCGGGTCCGTCGCCAAAAGCCCCTGGCAACAGTGGACATTTAAAATTCAATCAATCAACCACGCGACTGGGGTTCGAGTCCCTAAAAGATTTTTTTAATTATTTAAAATTTTTACAAATTTTTATTTTAAAAAAGGTTTATTTGGTATTATATGATTTTTAGATAATTTTTTTTGTATTTTAAAAAAAATAAAACAATTACGTAAATTAAATTTTTTATTTTTTTTTAACTATAATTTTAAAAAAAAATATTTATTTAAAAAAAATAATTAAAAATATTAAAGATATTTTATACAAAAAAATTTTTACAAATAGTTTTATAATATGAAATACATTATATTTAAAAAAAAAACAAAAATTTT
>BMAV01026229.1:0-19544 GCA_019973955.1 Trichonephila inaurata madagascariensis | reverse complement strand
CACAATTATTTTTAAATTTCCCTCAGCGCCCAGTTTTAATTTCGTCTTTCTTCAAATTAGCAATTAAAGACAAATTAAAATTTCAAAAAAATTCAAAGGTTTCAAAGAACATTGTTCACCTACCTCACATAACCGGTCGCCGCACTTGGCTTTTTGCTTCGTAATACGAATACACATTTTTTTCACCCCAGCCATTTAACCCAATAGCAAATTTTCCCTAAGCCCCGGTTGCGTCGGACCAAATGTTGGGTCAACTTCCCTTTTAAGCAGTTGACTCCAGAGTCTCAGCACATAACCAATTTTTGTGCAAACACTTCCATATTTATGGTTATCTTTTAGTCGATAGCTTAATTACTCCTTCATTATTCTCTGACACAATCACGACACAGTTTCTAGTGGACTGGCTTTATTTTTTACTCACAACATTTTTTACATTCATATCAGAATTACTGGGCTGGCGCAAACACAGTTCACATATTCTTATTTGAAGACACAACAATACACTCCTAATTCTCTTAATTACACAGATGGCGTTTCGCACGCCGAGAACTGACACTCTTCTCCAAAACAATGCATAGCCGAAAGCTCTTCGGTTGTAAACGTAGTTATCCCCCATTTGATTCCCTCTGAAATCACTATGGCATCCTCTTAAGCAATCCTCAGATTGCCCAACTGGTTGTCACGTAATCCTTGTTAATTTTACTCATTCCACGTTTTCCTTCTTTTTGCCTTCTAATTTTTGACTGACTTGTTGATTCCCTATTCAACAGCGTCACGGAATCTAGGAATCAGTAAAACGAATTACATATTATCTTCATTTCCCCTTCCACTTGCTTACTTCCATTTCCTATTCCATTGCGTTTCGATTTCAAGCCTTCTACGTCATCCAAGATCATCGATGGAATCTCGGGAGGCTCTGTTATTTCATGGGAGTATCCGTTCTGATAAATTTCAAATGAAATTTCTCGATTACTTATTTATTATTCAATTTTTTCCGTGACACTTGAGTGGGGACAGTAATTTTAATAAAAATCATTAATCTCGTCATAATTGGTTGAGCTTCAATAAAACTGTTATGCTTTTCCCCAAAAAAATGAAAAGAAAAAAAAAAAAAGAAACGTGTTAAACATTTGCATAGCCACATGTTCCATACAATGGTACTATCGCAACAGAATCGTGTGCTACATCCGAAGTTAACGTTATTTTATCTTGGAACACTTAATCAGTTGCATACATGAGGTAAAGTATTGGGATTTTCAAAACATTTTTACAAATGATTCTTTTTTAAATTATTTTATAATACAATATTTTACCTTCATTATTTGAACAGTCCACATTATTTAAAAACTTTAATTAAAAGGGGAGTTGGAAGCCTTCATCTTTATATATACTGACAATGTTGAATTGACTGTTTTCGAAGTATCTTTTCTCAAAATCTATTATATGTACATTCATGAAATTTTTCATACAATTAAAGTCCACCTTTCTCATTATACCGAAATGAGCTTTTAGCAAATTTTGAATTTGTCTGTAATTTATGAAATATTTTATCAAACATAGTGAAATTTAACCTATATTTCATAAAAAAAATTTTGTAAAAAATGAATTTTTGAGTTTTTTAAAAAACGCTTATTTCAGTATATATTAGCCATCATTATTAATATATCATAAGAAATTTACATACCTGTGAACAGTTGTTTCTCAGAAAAGGTACATTGAGTATCAAAGCTTACATTTTGAGATAAATTGATTTTAATTAGTGAGACTTCTAATCGGCTTGGAAATGAAAAAAATAAAAGGCTCAATCAATAAAAGATACATGTTTTGTCTTATATCAGACGCTCAATTTTTAAGCAAAAACGAAGTACTTTGATTACATTTTTTGCCATTCAAATGGTTGTGGCCCAATTTCAACAATTATTTAATAATAGGTTTTAAGGGCTTCTAATTACCGTAGGGTCAAAGTAAGGTATTTTTAGAAAGAATTTTATTCATACAATTTTAAAATTTTAAATTGTCAAAAAAAAATAAGATTTTAGCTTTCCAAGACTTCTTAATTAATATATATATATATATATATATTTCACATTTACAGCTATCATACAAATAAATCCATTTTAAATGCACATGTGTAGAAAAAAAAAGCATATTTGATAATAGGAGAACAGTAAAGTAACTGTGTCCTGAAAAATAAGAAAGAAACTCGACAAAAACCTAACATAGATCTTATGCAAAATGGAAGGCCAAATTATGCCTTAGTTATTTTGAAAATTAACTGCTAAAACTTTGAATTCGAACGAAAACATCGATAAGAGGAAAAATGAAACACTAAATTTAAAAGAATGTTCAGTTGCAGAATAATGCCACAGAAACGTTCATTTTGTGATGCTTAAGTAATAAACACGTTTTAGAGTATATATATATAAATTTAAATCATATAAACTTTTTTTAAGAATTAGAAAAAAGGAAGTTGGGATATTTTGAGTAAAAAAAAAGTTTTAATTAAGCTGCTATTTTTTTATTCCAAAGATATTTTTAAGATAACTTTAAAACGCCTTTTCCGACTAAGAATGTATTATAATTAAAATGCTCACATGGTTCACAAATAATACAAGGTTCCATAAATAGTTTTATTACCAATGATATTGACAGTATCTTCCTGTATGGACAAGTCTTTATGGGAACTAAAATGTATTTGCCACATACCTTCTTTTTTAAGAGTAACAAACGTTCTTTTTTACAATCTTAAGTTTTGACTTACTTTGCTCACCACTTTTGTTTCAAAATATTTTCTATAAACGTTCTACATTTACCCCATGTGAGCAACATAGTGGTTTTATTGCTGTATTTTACAACTTATTATACTTTATAAATGCAAATCAGCAGAATATAAAAAAAGGAAATGGGCATCTGTGATCTCTACTGAAGGAAGTTGAAACTGATCAAGCAAGGGAAGAACCTGCTGAAAAATGCATATTAACCATGATAGTGGAAGTAAATTTGAGAAAAGCAATGGACATGAAACGTTTGATTTGAAAGAAAAAATTTCAGTTGAACTTACAGAACTCCAAGAAAAATATGAAGCCATAATTTTAACCACATGACGCACTTTACCCTGTCAAAAATACAATACAGAAAAAAGTCAACATGCTATTAGTCGATCATCAAAGGACAATAAACTACAATAACTTCCACAAAATATGACAATTTTGCCTGCAAATAACATTTCTGTTATGTTAGCGAAAAGTGCCGGCGAATTTGTGTTCCTTATTAAAGTCACGCACATTTAAAACTTTATGGTTCAGTTTAATTGATCTTTTTCTCAAATTATCAAATAAAAATTGAAAAGTCCTTAAAAGTAGGTAAATGTACTTTCTCTTAGTTAAATTATTCACTGGAATTAAGATTTTTGTCGTGTACAAAAAAAATAATCATAGAAAAAGGATTGGGGTGACTCAGTCCCCTGGGTCAGCATTCATGTTAGTATCGAGTGTGCGCCTGCTCCTGGGTTAAAGAATATATGATTGTTAACGAAAAGTTGATATTATTTAATTGATACAGGTAAAAGACAATAGGTAAGACAAAAAGAAAATTCCCGTTACCACTGCTAAGCCAGGGATGAATCTAAATTTAAATTCTGTTTAAAATTAACTGAAGTAATTTATCATTATAAAAATAAAATACAATAAGAAACCATTATTGCTTTTAAGTATAAATAATTTGTATTTATTTAGTAAGACATATGTATTATAAAAAATCGAATCTAAAAGGAAGCAATCTATTTAACCATACATGTGAATCACAGTAAAATAAAAACAAAAAAAAAACTATCATAGAACTATGAAAGATAATGCTATGTTTATATATCTTCTTAAACCAAAGATTTTAGGAAGCATATTTATTTATTCAATATCATAAACATTACTTCTTTGGCCGCTTATCTGCGATTATTTTTGTGTAGTTGTTCTCTTAAATTGAGAAAAGAACAAACCGTTGCAAAGAGAAACAACTGATATTTTCCCTGTTTTGATATAAGATTGTGCTTATGACTAGCATATCAGACAATCCAATTTTAGTTCATTCTTCTTTATAATGGAGTGGATTGCTTGGCGTTCCAATGGAAATCAGTAGAAAGGAAAGTAGACAATTTGATGTAATTTATAGCTCATTTTTATTTAGATACTTCAAGGAAAAGAAGAATCTATTTATTTTTAACTCGTTTAACTGTATGAAACAGTTTCTCGAGATTGAAGCCAGAAAAAAAAAGGAACCCAAAGTCATTTTATTAAAAACAAAGTGCTGTACAATTCGAAAAAAAATGTAATAAATAAAAATTTACTTGTTGTTTAAAAAGCGACTTATTTAGAAAATCATCCTACCCTCCAGGGTCTGCACGTAAAACCCGTCATTCCAGAGATGCTTTTCTGCCTTAAAAGATTCCTGCGGGCCGAACCGCATTTCTAAGAATCGGCGCAACCGCTTTGAGAACCCCACCTGACGGCAAAAAAAAAAACGGGGATGGGATTTCGAAACATCTCCAGAATGGCAATACATTACGTGCAGATCGCTTAGAGGGTTAATTTAGAATAACTGTAAAAAAATTGAATTAATTGGAAAAGCGATAAAACCAAAACTACATACAAAATAAATTTAAAAAAAATTAAGCTGAAAAAGATTAAATCTAAACATAACAAACATATAAGCAATCAAATATAAATCAAAGAAAATTTTCAACAAAAAAATGTAATAAGAGATGATTGTAGCTGAAATAAAAAAAGGTTATAATATAATAATTGCGGCACAGCCTTAAACTAAAAAGTAGTAACTGCATTAAAACAATCAACATTAACAATTAAAATTCATATTAAACCAATTTAATTTAGGATTATTGTAAGAAAATTGAATTAACTGGAGTAGCGATAAAACCTAAACTACACGCAAAATAAATAAAAAAAAATTATGCTGAAAAAAATTAAATCTATACATAACAAACATCTAAACAATCAAATATAAATCAAAGAAACTTTTCAAGAAATGAAATCATGAATCGATTTCAGCGAAGAGCTTCTTGATAAACAATGTTAACAGTCTTACCATTGGGAGCAGGTATACAAATTTTCTGCAATGCCGACTTGTGAACAACTCACATAAAGCCTGACCATGGGAAAAGCAAGGATTTCTAAGATCTAGCCGTACAGTTTGAAGGGATTGCCATAGGGCTTTGTTAATGCTCTAACAAAGCTTAGTTGAATCGGAAATTGCAGTCGTTTGAATTGAAAAGGAACATCAAATGGAATGATGGATTTTTTATGAATGAGAACATCTTGACCAGCCGCTTGCTCAGTTAGAATAGTGGCTTCTATAACATAGGGCATTAGCTTAATTGAAAGCCTGGTACCATTACACAATGAAGGTGGGTCAAGGTTTCTAAAAAAGATAATTGGGGCACCAATTTTGAGTTCCAAAACATGTGACGGTACACCAGGCAGTTCTAAAGAATTTAAGAACTCAGTTGGATAACTGAGTGCAACTTTTGAATGAAAAATAGTATTAATAGATTTATATATTTGAACATTTTACGGAATTTGTGATAAAAGCCGCTGGTTTATAATGCTTACAGTTTGATTTTGAGGTGCAAGAATAGCTCTTTGGCATAGCCAAACATGATCTTGAAAAAAGTCAGGCAAATTTGGAAACACAGCTTTCAAAATTTCTTCCTCTGTATTAACGATTCTCCCAATATTATTCAAAGATAGCTCCATCAGGTACCAAGAGACGCAAAGGATCCATTTCCTAATTGAAGAAGGCAAACTGGGGAGAAGAAGAATCCCCAGTCAACTAACTTCAAATGTCTGTTCTCAACTGATATCTTTTTGTCAGCCCAAATATATGAATGTTTTAATACATGCAGAGATATTTCATCTGCTCTAGTTCCACGTAGGATGACACAGTTTGACGAAAATCACCAGCTAAAACCAAGGTGATACCACCCATCCTCTTAATGTTATACATTAGGTCTTTCAAAGTGACATCAAGGGCTTCAAATTGTGAGGGCGCCTCCCTCGGGTGCCCTCTCCTAGATTATCAGCGTGAGCTAGGTGTGTAGGAATAAATGAAGACCTAGAAGCTGCACTCTTAATATTACTTTATTAAGATTTTAACCTATACCAATAACAGATTATATAATAATATGATATGTGAGAGAATCTACGGTGGCAAAACACACAATATATAATACCAAAATAATGCAACCAGGAACACTATCAACAACTAACTCGCCTAAGCTCAATTCCAATTAACACTCAGATCCGAATATTTAAATGGTCACTCCTACCTTTAATGCGCAACGACGCATCAATCTTTCTGATCTTGGCTGAAGTTGCGGTTCACTGGCGTGCAATTGTATGCATCTTGACAAAAGGGCTCTCTTTATCGAGTAACAACTCTTGACTGTCACTTAACTTTGCGAAATACTCTTCACACTTTCCACACGCACTAACATAACATTCTGCAAATGCCACTCAGCTTACTCTAAAATTCTGTTATTTAAAAGCTTCCTAATTTGCATCTTTCCTTCACGTTTTACTTCTTGGGTTGGTTGTAAAAGAATTGCCATTTATTATGGCCTCAAAGAACCCAAAAGGATATGTTAATGAAAAAACGCGTGAGCTCGTCAAAACCCCCTCCAAAAATCAAAACGTGATTTATTCGAGGGTCTTAGTAGCCCGTAAGAAATTACGTGTACACATTTTATTTTTCTGAACTTCTAACTTTCAATATTCCATTTAAATTGTAACTTCGAATAGCCGCTTTAACTATTAATTTCCAATATTCAACTTCAACTTTAATTTTCACTGTTCATCCTAAATTTAATTTTTGATATTCCTCTAATTTGAACTCTCTATAACCACAATAATTTTAATCAAATAACTAGACCAACATTTTCAGTTATGTATTTTAATCACGGTAGATTCTCTATGAGAAATAAATTGTGGTGTGCCTTATTCAGGCAACGGGCACGGGGAAAATCATATACGTTTTAGCTGGAAAAACCAGGGCCACACTCTCCTTTTAACTCTAATTTAATTCTACTTAATTCTACTTAAAAACTATTACAATCTTCTGTATAACATATCATTTCCATCTTGTGGGATTTACAATGTGTTCTAACAAAAAATCTGCTTCTTTTCAACAATTCAGGGTCAGCCGCCCTGAAATAAATACTCTCTCTTTAAGTCACGTGGAATAACAAATTTTCACATAATACCAATACATTTTACAATTTCCATACTTTATATACTATCTTTAAATTACAACTAATTTCCATATGTACACCTCATCTGTTTTTTTTTTAATAAACTTCCCCTCTAATCGCACAGTGCTGTTAAAGTTATTGTTAATAATCTGTCTACGCCACGTTCCCCAAACCAGGTGTATACTAATATTAATCAATATAACAATATATATATACATTATACAATTACAAACATTTTTTCAATAAACCATTAAAACAAACAACCAAAGGAATTGTCGCATCTCTGCGAAGTCATACATAAAAGTAAACAAATGCATATTTACAAATGTTTTCTCCTGAATTTTGAAAAAAAAATACAAGGCAAAAGCTTATTTTTCATCTTCTAGAAAAATGCACTCATTGTAGTGTCAACTTTTGCTTGACTAAGAAAGTTTTAAAGAACACACACATGACTTGCTTCTTGCAATAAATTTTCCGACCACTTGTTCGAAAGAATATATAATGAAACGATGCGCAACATGGTTTTTTTGACGTAGTTGACTTTTCCTACAAGGACCTCCAGGGAGATGGATCTGCTGCTGTTCGCTCCTCCTTTCCTCTCCTGGCAATTCTGTTGTTGATTTCCTCTTCTGGTTTTCCCTGCTGTTGACCTTCCCTTGCTCTTGGGTGTGGGACTGTACTGATGTTCAAAGGCTTCCTCTGGCCCCGAACTGGTCTTCCTTGTTGTGTTCTTTCCTTTTGGGTTTGGGTTTTGGCACTCCACCTTTGCACCTCTTCTTGGCCGAAAAGTTGTACCCGGGCTTGGCATTACTTTTTTTCCTCTTGTTGGGGGACTTTCTTTCAGAATATTGCATTTCTTAATGACTGGACAAAGTTAACTGTTTTTTTAATCCCCCCTGATGTTTTGTCCCTTCCTCATTTTTCCTCTCCGGTCCTCCAGTTTCCCGGTTTGGGTGATCTCTTATACGCAAGAGTCTCATTTCTCCCTTTTTTAGTTCTGTTAATAAATGTTGTCCATAAAGGTTTGGGGTCTGATCGGGATAAGTGGTCCGGTTAAAATTTTGGGGCCTCTCATTTGATCTTTTTTAAAAACTTACCCCTTTTTTCCTCTTACTCACCCCTTTTACACCCTGACCCCTTCTTCCAACCTTTTTTGCGACTCATTTGATCTGCGTTGCACGCTTTCAAAATTAATTGATTTATAGTGTGATCTATTGCTATCAGAACTACCGATTCTTATCTCCATCTCGTCACTTTTCCTTTGACAATATATTCTAACTTGATCGACATTAACCGTTAACCTTTCTCCTGTGATCCTCCTATCACTAAATGATTGTTTTTTACCTTTAACATTCTATAAGGACCTTCAAATTTTGGTTTAAATTTAGCTCCCAAATTTTCTTTGTTGCTGAATTTAAAAGGGGACGCTGTAAGATTTAAAAAAAAATCTTTGTTTTTAATGGTTTTTAAAATTTTTTTCCCTTTTTGTAACCAAATGATATTCAATACGTAAGACAGAATATTTCCTCAAAATATCAAAAAAAGCAATCCTTTTTAATTTTTTTAAAAAAAATTTTAAAAAATTTATGGGGTTTTTTTTTAAACCCCCGCTACTCCTCGTACAAAATTGACGTGCCCCCAAGAAATTTGATTTACATATTTGTAAAAACCATGTACAAAAAAAGTTGGGTATGATTTTGGGGGATAAATGTTTAAAATTTCCCAAAAAAAAAATTTTATGAATTTTTTGGAAAAAATCCCTATAAAAACGTATAAATTCTAAGTTCAAATTTTTTTTAAAAAAAAAAAAAGTATTGCCTTGATTAAAAAATGCATATCAACTTTTGTTATACATATTAATAGCAACCTAAAAAAAAAAATTAAAAAACATTCCATGCAATAAAAAAAAAGCCTTAAATATTTTAAATGAAAAAAAAAAAAAGTTTTTTTTGTTCGGGAGATAAATCAATTTAAATTTTTTTTATTTACTGAAAAAAAGATATGTATAAAAAGTGCTATAAAATTACAAAAAAATACTGTATGTACTAAAATGCAAATGAAAAAAAGGTTTATAAAGGTAAAAGAAAATTATTTTTTTATATGTTTAAAATTTAAATTTTTTAAGCCCCTTTTACTTTTTTAAAAAAATTGAGATAAATAACATCCCGAACCCTTTTTACGATGTTTTTAAAAAATAATTTATTTTACATCTTTTTTATATTTTTTTACGTTTATTTTTAAAAAAACCCCAGGACTATATTTTAACCCTTTTTTTTTTTTGAATATTTTTTTTTTTTTCCAGATTGGTTAGTTTTATTTTTTCGACGTGCTATGCAAAAAGTAAAATTAAAGGCTTTTCTTTTTTTTTTACGTCTGTAAATCACATGGGGGCAGCATTTTTAATGCTTCTTCGCCAAGACCCAAATTTAAACCCTTTTTTGTATTTTTTTTTAAAAATTTCCCAAAGTACCAAAGTTATACTCTGATATTGCCTCAGAAACAGCTATATTTACACGGCGTAAAACCCCCGAATTTTTCTTTAGAGCACTTTAAAATCACGCTATGCAGACTCTCGTTGCTGTTCTGAGTCGGAATCTGGACACCCTTTTTAAAAAAACCATCAGAACCCAACCCTTTTAAAATATTGGAACAATTTTGTAAAAAGTAATCTGGATTTATTGGTGTTTCCAATTTTAAATTTATGTGGTGCAGGGTTTTCCCCACCCAAGGCCCCGATAAAAACACCACGAATTTTTTAAAAAAGGGGGCATTTCATGTGAGGATTTTTGTCTGTCGAGATACTGTGATAAAAGGGGGTGTGGCATATGGGGGATTTTTTTCATGCCCTGAATATCTCCTTTATTTTCCAGAATAGCCGATAGTACTGCGTTAGTTTTTTATTGTTGTTTCTTTTAGGCTGCCATAAAAATTTTCCCCCCAAAGTGATCCCTTTTTGCTCCCCAAATTTTTACAATAACGTGTTGGTCCCCAAACCCTTTTTTGCTTACGTGTTTAAATTCCCTTTTCCCTTTCCCAAAATTTCAACATCTGGTCCATATATTTTTAGGCTATTTAAAAATTTTTGGAGTTTTAGCATAAATGAGATAACAATGTTGTGTAACGAAAACCCCCGCTTCTGATCGAGACCAAATTTTAGCTGCAGCCTTCTTTTTCCATTGCTCCTGATGTCCCAATGTGGTTAATCTGGCGGAAATTTTTTGGGGGCCAGAATACCAAACATCGTATTCAGCTGGGTTTCGCAAAATTTCCATTTTTCGCACTTATACATATATAGGACAGTACTTGCTCATAATTTCATAGTCAATAACTTATCCTTTTAAAAGGGGTGTCGACTACACAGAACCCCGGGATTTGGGTTTTGTTGTGCCCCAGGTAAACCCTATGCCCCATCAAATGAAAAAACCAATAAAAAAGTTTTTTGACCCTTTTTTGATTAAATTTTTGTTTGAAATGCTTTTTTTAAAACGCTATTATGTACATAGTTCAACACAGTTTGGGAAGAAGGGGTCCCTGAGTTAATGTAGCATTTAATTTCTTTAAAAAGGTTTTACCCCGACATCAAAGGCATATTGAGAAACATGAAAAATTTTTCAACCGATGCATGCCCCCCACTGTTTGGGCAAGAAATGCTTGAACAGCACGAACATTCACATCGAAAGGTGTAAAATTTTTTGTTTTTTTTCAAGTCTTGAAGATGTAAAGCCTTCCTTTTTTTGCTCAGAACATTTTTTTACATACCAGTTTTAATTGATGAGAAAATCCATATTTATGTCCAAATTCAAGTTTTAAAAAGTTTTTTTGGTTGCAGCTACCAAAAAAAGTATATTTTAAAAAATATCACACAAGGCAGTAAACAATTATATAACTTGGTCCATCATGGGTATCATCAACATTTTCTTGTTCTAGTACACTTTTTCTTGCATAGAAACTCTTTCTTTTTTAAAAATGCTATTAACTTAAAATGTTAAGCAACATTTGAAGTGTGCTCAAAAAATTTCCATATTTGTTTTCAGTTTTTGTTTCAGTCCACCATCGCTTTTGAATACTTAATTTACTTGATTTTTTTTTCCCTCTTTGTACGAGGGCATGTTTAACTATTAAAAAAGCTGCATTGGAAAACGTTTATATATAAAAAACTTTTCAAACTTTATAACGATAAAATAATTAGTCTTGAAAAAGATTTTTTTTTGGGAAACCAAACTAAATATTACAAAATATGAAATAAAAAATTTGCCCCGAATAAAGGAAAAGCAGTATATAGCTCAACAAATGTAAACAAACATTAAGAATGGATTACAATCTCTTCCTTTTCTTCAAAATTTTCTTAACTGTGTTAAAAATTAATTAAGTTGGCTAGAAAAAGAAAAAGTGCGTTCTGGTTAAAAGAATGATGTCAAATGTGAATTTTGACCAGCATAATTGGTTATCATCACTTTGGATTTTTTAATTAAGAGCTCTGGAAAATTTTTTCAGGTAATAGAGAAATGTATAAGGAATAAATTAGGGGAAAAAAAAGTTTTTTTTCATTTTGACCGATTTTCGTCCCAATTTAATCGTAGAAAAAGGGGTTTTTTATCCGGGGGGGCCCCCTGGGGCCGATAACCCCCAAGGGGGGGCGAGCAAAACCCAAAAAAAAAAGGAAAAAAAAATTTAATTTTTCTGGTGAAAAAAAAAAAAAAATACTTTTTTATATAATTAAAAAACCCGATTTACACTGATATTATTTATATATATCATCTGGTGAAAAAAAGGGAATCAAAAAAAAAAGATTCTACTTTTAAACGCTCAAATTGCTATCTTTTTTATCCTTAAAAACTAAATAAAAAAAATTTTTTTTTGTTTGCTGTAATCCTACGATGAGAGATTTTTAATTTCTTTTTTTTTTAATCTAAAATATTATTTTGCTGGCTTTTTGAACTTATGGTAGGGTTACCTGCATCCCCTTTTTTTTGGGAAGTTGTAAAAATTTTATAATTTGTTGCCTTTTTTTACGATGTGAAAAAGTTTTTTTGATACATGGATACGTATATTGGGGCACTTTTAAGGATTAATTTGGGGCCCAAAAATAACTTTTTTTGAGTATACTGAAACATATAATACAAAAATCGTTAATTTGGAAAACTGTTTATTTGTTACCAATGTTCTTGACAGAGAATCCTCTAATATGACAGTCTTAATTTGGGGCTAAAATGAATTGATAACATATCTCCTTTTATGGGGTGGCAAACGTTTTTTTTGAATCTTAAGGTACTTGTTTAGGGCCGAGTTCCCGGCACGACCACTATTTTTTTAAAAATATTTTTTGAAAATGCTGCATTTTCCCCCATGAATAACTTAGTGGTTTTTTAAATTTTGATGTTGTACTACTGATTATATGGTTTATAAAGTAAATAAATAAGCAGAATATAAAAAAAATTTGGGGATCCCGGGGTTTCTGAAAAAGGGAAAATTTAAGCTGATCAAAAAAAAGGGAAACACTTGCCCGAAATTATGCATATTAATCATGTTAGCAAAATAAATTTGAGAAAAAAAAATAAAAAAATGAAATGAAAGGAAAATTTTTAATAACTACATTAAAAAACTTTATGAAGAAAATATGAAGCCATAAGTGTACCGCAAAAAGCACTTCCCCCCCTGTCAAAAAAAAACACAAGCAAGAAAAAGTTCAACAAAGGGTATTTGTCGATCATCAAAGGACATTAAAAATACAAACTTAAACAAAATGTACAAATTTTGCTTGCAAAAATTTTCCTTTAATGTTAGCAAAAATTTCTGTGATTTTGTGTCCTTTATTAAGGTCACGCACATTTGGAACAATTTAGTTCAGTTTTATTGGGTATTTTCTCAAATTATGAAAGACAAATAGAAAAATCCTTGAAATAGGTAAGTATATTTTTTTCTTGGTTAAATTATTCACTGAAATTGTGATTTTTTTCTTTTTATATTGAAAATAATTATAAAAAAAAAAATTTGGGGGGCATCACTCCCCCCGACCATTAACGTTAGTATCGAGGGGCACACCGAACCCCCCGTTCTCGCTTTAAATATTAAAAAAAAAACACAACTGTTACCATTAGAATTTTATATTCTTTTTTTTTTATTTAAAATTTATTCTAAATCCTTTAAATTTTGCGAGGCTTAAAATTGCAAAATTCATTCAAAAACCGTTTTTAATATGAGGGATTCATTTCCCAAAAAATCATTTTTTCATTTTTGTATACATTGTCATGCACTTTTTTACCCCCTTACAATTAAACTATTATATCCCAAAAATTATGTATTATCATTTTTTAAAAAAAAAAACTCGTGTTAAAAAGGGGGGTACTTCAGCTAGTATAAGAACAAGTTTAATAATTATCGGGGGACTTCCCTGGGGCGTCTTGGAGAGCAAAGTTTTTGAAAGGAAGGCTAAAAAATTTGGAAAATTTACACTCAGGTTATTTTTTTTATATTTTTGCTCAGATCTATATTTTTTTCTTTTAAAGTAACCATTGCAAAAACCGTTCACAAAAGGGATGATGTTAAAATGATAATAGTATACGAAATCTTTTTTTTTTCAGTGCAAAAAAATTCAGCATCCACCTCTATCCCGAATTTTAAAAAGTGATTTATTACAAAATTGCCCCTTTTTTTTTCGTCACTGAATGTGAAATCTATGAAGATCTCTTTTTTGGCAGTTGAGAGCCCTTCTGAAGAATTTTGAAATGGATCCCTAACCCATTCGTAAACTTGCTATCAATTTGTTTTTTGCCCCCGTACTTGTTGATGCTTTTTATCGTCGAATGCTCGCTTTTTATTTAAAAATATATTCTTTTGATTTTGTTTTAAATAAATTTCCTAAAAACAATAGTGAATTACAATTTTAAAGCGGGAATTTTGAAATGTACTTCAAAGGGAAATTTGGTTGCTAATCGATTCAAAAAACTGACTAAATTGTACGAGGGTACAAAAATTTTTACATGTTTTATGCAGACCCTCTGTTGGGGTTTCCTAGATTCACATGAATGTTCGCGAGAATGCCAGATGTAAAGGATATGATAAAGAGCAACATAGATTGGCCCATTTTTATAATGACATTTGTACTTTTAGAAAAAGGATCTTGAAGGAAAAAAAATCTTTTTAAATTTAAAAATTATTTCTCTATCTGTTTCAATTTAAAAATTAGAGAAAAAAAAAAATAACATAAATTAACCCAAAAAAATTAAAAGTAATTAACTTAAAATATATATTACCAAAAAGGTAACATATATAAAAAAATTTAATACTTATCTTATTAATACTAAATTAAGAACAAGTTAATAAGTATTAACGACTTCCATGGGCTTGTCTTGCAAAGCAAAGTTTTTTAGAAATTAACCCTCTGAGTTCTTTTTCTATATTTAGCTGATATCTATATTTTGCTTTAAGCAGCCACCGCATTTTGCAATATGTTCCATTTTAAATTAAGAAAGGAAAAATAACATAATATTATCCTATTACTTTTTTTTTTTTTTGCTTAAAAGTAACATAACAAAATTTAATACTTACTGTATTAATTCGTACGGTTTATAGTTAAGATCGTTAGTAGCTTTTAGCGTCAAAGTGCATTATTTTGACAGTAATTTATTAATGTATAAGGGGCGCGAAAAATTGTGATTGAAAAGGGGGGCGCCAGTATTGAAAGTTTGAGAAGCACTGTCGTAGAGTGTCCCCTTAAAGGATGTGTTTTTATCAAGACCCAGTAATTCACCTTAATTTGCACATAGCGACTGCGTCTATCATAATATTTCGCCCATTTTTCATGCTTAGCCTTTGTGTTTCGTCTAGCTTTATCAAACAATCTCTCACTATCCCATACTTCAAATTCAGTTCCATCCGATACAATCACTAATTTCTGAAATAGGGTAATCAACTTTCGACCTAAAAATAATTCTGCAGGATTTTTTCCCGTCGTTTTCTTCACTGCCTTACGAATAGCATAAGCAAACTCACGAAAGAACTGGTCCCATGTATCATTTTGATCATTCCATAATTTGCCATCATTTGCACAAGATCGCGATTCACGCGTTCGGTTCTATTTGCCTGAGGTCTATATACAACAGTCTTCACATTCCTTATGCCTAATACATCACTCAAATGTTCAAAAATATCAGATTTAAATTAATTTTACTGCAGCTCCAAAACGCGATATATAGTTATCAAATAAAATATTTTCGATATTACTCGAGCCGAGACATTTTTAAGGGGTATGATTTCAGCCCACTTGCTGAAATGATTCATAATTACTAATACATATCGGTTACGTCTCACTCTCGATGCAGGGTACGGACCTAACAAATCTAACGTAACTATCTCATTTAGATAATTTGATATAATTGGATTTAATCGACCAGCTGGTAACGCGTTTTTATAATTATTAACTTGGCACATGTGGCATGTAGAGACATATTGATCAATAAATTTTCTCATATACAGGAAATAACAAACGTCCCTTATTTTATGATACGTCTTAAAGTGTCCTAAATGCCCTGCTATGGGCTTGTCGCGAAATTCTCTCATTATTTCACTTCTTAAGGACTTTGGAATTTATACTCGCATTTCACCTAGCAACGTTGTGTATTTCGCATAAAACAACAAGCCCTCAATTAAACGAAAATTGTGGGATTAATTCTCACATATTGTCAAATTAACCGACCTATCTTCTGGGTTTTGCCGATATCTATAGATATGACCTAATTTCGGGTCATTTCTTTGCTCTTCGATTAACCGTTCACACGACGAAAGTACCAAATCCCTGATTATTGGACAATTAACTTTTCCTCCTATTATACTTTCAACCGGGTTCCTCGATAAAACATCAGCCGCCACATTTTGAGTTCCAGGACAATGTTCTATTCTATATTAAATTCTGCTAATTTTAGAACCCAACTAATCATCCTACTCGACACATTTTTACCATGTATTAAACGCGTCAATGCAGCGTTATCTGTGATAACTTTAATCGGCAGTGAACCAAAATACGTTCTGAATTCATTCAGAGCCCAAACTACTGCTAAACACTCCATTTCCGTTACAGTGTAATTTCTCTCCGCACTACTAAGTGTGCGAGAGGCAAACACCACTGGTCTAAGCTCCTGATTTAGAACCGCGCCTACGCCTATTGAACTGGCATCCGTAAATAACTCGAAAGGCTTTTTGAAATCCGGCAGTTTTAAAACTGGCGCTTTCGTTATCGCCGCCTTGCCCGCGTCGAATGCCTTCTGCACCTCTATTGACCAACAAAATTTCTTGAGTTTTCGCTTAAGATTATACAGGATTATAGTAATAATCTTCGCGTACCACTGGGACATACCCAAAAATTTGGATACCTTTTTAGAATTTCTTGGGGGTTTCATTTCAACTATAGCTCGAACCTTTGACTCGTCCGTTTTTAATTCCTTTCTTACTAATAACCAAACCTAAATATTTCAGTTCATCACAACCCTGCATCTTGTAATAATCGAAAATCTTCCTTTATATGTTCAATATGGTGAGAGAACAATGGAACTTTTTACATCATCCAATAAACACTCACAAACCTCCCTATCACTGGTTTAAAATAAGTTTATGGCCTTCTAAAAATTTGGGAGCCGCCGGACAACCAAATGGCATCACCGAAATGCGTAGGTGCCATACCAGCAAACGCGTCTAACTATTCACTGGGGTTTTACTCCCAGTTGAAAGGACCCCGTTTTTAGATCAAATGACATAATCGTCGTATGGGGATATTCATTATTAAATCATCTATTAACGGAAAGGAATAGCGGGAATACTTTGTAATACAATTAAGTTTCCGATAGTCGACAACAAATCTATACGCTTCCTGATTACTCAACGGTAACCCATTATTTTTTTACGTAACACAAATGGCGACGCGTACGGGGATTGAAACGGAATTATTGGTCTCTCTTTCAACATTTTATCTACATGATAATGGAGTATCGTTTGTTTAACCCTGTCATAATGATACGGCCGAGACACAACTGGCGGCTTGTCCCCCTGTCAATTTCATGATGCAAAACATGTGTGAGCCCCGGTTTATCTAAAAATAATCCTTTAAAACTATTAAATAAATCCTGCAACTCCTGAGTCAGGCTTTCTTCCAACCCTGTCTTAGAAAGATCTCTCTCTCTCTCTCTCTGTCTATTTCCACATTTCCTTCCTCAATCATTTTAACCACTTTATCAATTTGTGAATCGGGAATCGCCAACGATTTTCGATCATAGTCTAAAATAATGTTTGATCCACTTATGAAATCCACTCCGAGAATACATGGTTATTCTAAATCTGCCAACACGTGAAACATTCAAGGCTTCTCAAACTCCCTAATTCGAACATTCAATTCCTACATTCTGACATTTAGCTTCCTGTGACGTGATCACCAGAGCTCGTGATTTTTTTTACTTGCTTATAAAAAAAAGTATTTTCGGTATATCTCCTCCGATATAAATGACTTCTCCGCGCCTGCATCCCATAACGCTTTCGTAAAAGTATCATTTAAAAAAATTAGGAACGTATGTGAGTTCCACTGGAGGCATGCATATTGCGAAAAGTTTAATCGGTACCTCATTTGACAAATGTGTCCTATCATTTTTATCATCTCTAACCTGCAAAACATTTAAGGCAAGTCGGTACCCCCTATACCGACAATGTTAAATTGAGCCATTTTAGGAACCAGTTCCTCAGAAACTGTTGAAAATAATAACTTCAAATTTATTTTGTCTGCATATTAATTAGGCATTTTTTATTTAAATAATGGTAAAACATTTCTCAAATATGTTGTTTACTTTTTTCAAAAAAGTTCATCGTAAAAATATCACTTTGAAATTTTTGAAAATTGTCATTTTTTTACGATAATTGCTTTTCAGCAAAATATTTTGGGAAAATCTCCAAAAAAGTAGCTTTTTTATATAGAGTTACATATTATTTAAGTGCAGTAAAAATTGCATGGGCACTCATTCTTTAGATTCTGAGAAAACGGTACACGCGGTTTGAAAACAATCATTTTGAGAAAATTGCACTTTTAGTGTAAAAAGGCACTTCATCACACAAAAAATAATGAATTAAACATGTTTTCCCTATTTATTAAAAAAGCTTATTCTCTATTATTTTTAAGGTTTTTAGTTTTTTTTTCCTTCTTAGATTTTCAGAAAATAATATGCTTTTTTTCCTTTTTTAAGCTAAGGTTTTTTTTGTAGCGGTTGATTGTTTTACTCAATTTTTTTGAAAAATTTTCCGTTCTGATACATTATTTTCATCAAATTTGACTATAAAGAATCATAAATACCATGTGAAAATGTGTCAATACATGAAAATATGGCTTTGGTAATACATGATTATACACTATTTCGAAAAGTTTCATTAGTGTTTTATATATTCACCTGTTAACACAATTTTTTACAGCATCAGAATTAAAACCTTTCTTTAAACATTGGATAAATGGTATTCAAAACAACAAGAAATCTGTTTTTATGTTTTTGAACCTGAAATTTATTTTTATATATGTAACAAGCTAGTACGTGCAACGAAAAAAGGCATTGCATTTTGAGATATTCATATACCTTTTACTAAGAAACTATTGAACACCAAAGCTTAAAAATTTGTATAAATACACAATATATATAAAAATTATAGTAAAAATTTCCAGTTCATGCATATAGAAGATTTATAGAAAAAAGAATACACAATTTATTACAAAAAGTCATTTTCTGTGTTTTAGCTAAAAATGTCTGAGGAATATTTTAAAACTTTCACATAAAGAATAAGAACACAAAAGAATATATATGAAATATATAGTAAAAGTTTCCAGTTCATTCATACGGCAGATTTATAGAAAAAAGAATACACAATTTAACAAAAACTATCATTTTCTATGTTACGACATTGCTCATAAGTGAAAAATGTCTGAAAAATATTTGAAAACTTCCACATAAAGAATAAAAACATACAAGAATATAAATGAAATATATAGTAAAAAATTCCAGTTCATGCATATAGTAGATTTATAGAAAAAAGAATACACAATTTGTTAAAAATTTTCATTTCCTGTTTTACGACATCTACTCATTAGTGACATATGTCTGAGAAATACTTGAAAACTTTCGCATAAAGAATAATAACACAAGAATGTAAATGAAATATATAGTAAAAATTTCCAGTTCATGCATATATTAGATTTATGGAAAAAAGAATAGACTATTTAAAAAATATATTAATTAGGAAAAAACAGTAGTTTTTTTTATAAATGTTT
>BMAV01026228.1:0-15802 GCA_019973955.1 Trichonephila inaurata madagascariensis | reverse complement strand
TTAAAACATATTTCACTTTAAAATTGGTACCCCTTTTCGGAACTCTGATCATCATTCTGAAATCTATTCCTACTCCGAACCACCTATTACTTTGACGGTATTCTCATAAGTACCTCTAGAATCATTTCTGCCATTATTTGGTCTACGCCCAACCTCAGAATTTCTGCAAAGTTTCTGGATTATCATCAAAAATTAGACATCCTATGCGCGTTTTGACCCCATCTTTCCACATTATACTGTTCTGTGAACCTCTTTTTTAATTTGTAAGAATACCTCTTCAAATTTACCCAATATTTCAAAAAAGTTGTACCGTGTTCTGCGGATTCCGAATTTCCCACATAGTCCTGACTTGTGGTTCGAGTCTAACAAAATGGATAACTTCAATTCGTCTGCGACATCCCTAGTTCCAATTTTTAGAAGTTTAAGTAAATCGTAAACACAAAATCTGCTGGTTCCTGATTTCTCTGTTGGGATGCAAAAACCTGCTTCTAACTTTTTCTTTATTTTTGATTGCGGGAAAGCTTTCGCCAATTCTCCCTTTTAGCTGCGGAAATCCATGGCTGTATCTTGCACTAGCACCGATCCAAATATTGAGTACCAATCTTGAGCCCGTCCCCTGAGATGACTTTTAAAATAGCACATGACAAGTTACTCGGAATTTCAAGTAACGTATTTTGATTATCTATGGCCTCTAAGAATTCATTAATTTTCCCTCTGCCCCCTGAAAAGCACATTTCTGGTAAAATACCAAACCCTCCTGCATTACCTAACCAGAGTCATATAAATGATTCGAGGGCCCTTTTTGCACATGGCCATCGTTCGATAGCTATGTCGTGGGTTTCAGCGTGTTAGAGGTGTGGGATTCTCGGAATGATGAAATTTTAGAATTCTAATAGACTTTTATTAAGAATTTAACTTAGATTACTTAGATATCAAAACAATCTTATTATTTAAGTGAGAATAAACCAAAACTCGTAGTCTTAACTAACTCAGATCGCGCAAGTAGATCATTTATCAATATAAATATATTATATCCGAGCCTAATCTCAATCTCAATAATATAATACGTTCAGAAAATAATCTTCCTACCTTGGTTGAATACCAACGTCCCAGCTATTTCAAATCTTTTCCTGATTGTACAATGAAATGTACCTTGGTATAGTTGGCGGGGTGGCCTTGATTCTAAGTAAGCCGTCGATCAACTCTTCTATCTTCTACACTGAACTTTCTAAATTTCCATTTTACTCACTAAAAATTCTATCCTTTTAAAGGTTATCTTATTTGCATCTATGCTTCGTTTCACTTCTTGGGTTTGGGTTGGAAAAGTTTTTTCCATTAATCGTGGCGTCAAAGAACATAAAATTTATTTAAAAGGGAAAGAATCCAAATTTTGTAATATTTATATTTAAATTTTTTTGGGGGAAAAAATTATTAATTTTTGGTTTATTTTCTTTTTGGCAAAACGGGTTTTGGTATGAGGGTGGGCCCCAAATTTAAGGGAAAAAAAGATAATTCCCCTTTCCTACCACTAATTTTAAAAAACCTTTTATTAAAAAACCAAAACATTTTTTAAAACCTAAAATTTTAAAAATTTTTGCCTTTAAATTTGGGGGAAAAAAAAAAGGGATGGAGGAATCCCAAATTCACCCTTTAATTAATTTTTTGGGCCTTGGCGTTGTTTTTTTTTTGGGTTTAAAGGGGGAAAGGAATCTTTTTCTGTTAATATGGGAAGGTTTTTTAAAATTAAAGGCCGGGGGTTAAATTTTTCCCCTAATTGGGACCCGGACGAGTGGGCTAGAGCCAGCCCAAAATTGGGTAGAAGTTGTTTGTTAAAAAGGGGGAAAGTTTTTCAAAGGGCTTTGGGAAGATTTAAAAATGGGGGAAAGGTATTTTTTTTGGATGGAATTTTCCCTTCCCCTTTTTTTGAATAAAATTATAGAAGCCAAAATTTTAAAAAGGGTGAAACGAAAAAAGGGAAAGGGCTTCCGTTGAGGGGTTGGAAACTTGCTATTTTTTTAAGAAGTTTTTTGGTTTTTGGGAAAATTAAAAAGGGCCTAAGTTTTTGGAAAGAAAGGAATTTTCAAATTCTTTCCATTCGATTTTTAAAAATTTCAAAAGCTTTTCCCTCCGGAAAGGAAAATGGGAAGGGACCCCCCCCCACAATTGCTTTTCTTTTGGCCCCCGGGGTTTTGTTTTCCCTTATTTTTCCCGTTGTTGGTTCTTCGGTTTGTTCCCCAAACCGTTTTAAAAAGGGGGGGTTTTTCGAAAAATTACCTTTGGGGAACGACGTTTTTGAAATTTTGCACCACATCGCCACATTTCGTAGCTCTTTCCAAAAAAGTAGGTAAGCAGGAGGGACCCGTGGGTTTCCTTTGGTTTCGGCGGCGAAACTGGGGTTAAAAAAAATCCCAAATTTAAAATTTATTTTCCGCCCAAAACGAGGAAAGGGCCCGGTTTTCTTCTACTGGATTAGACTGGGTGAAATAAACGGTTTTAAGTTTTGACTTTTTTTTAACGAAAAAAGCAAATCTGTTGTAAAAACCCCTTTGGAAAACTGTGTTCCTTTTGTCACTGATAATTGTCCGGCACCCATGACGCAAAAACTTCTTTTTGAGGTTGACTTTGGGCCCAAAACGGCCGAAAAAAGGGAAATTAACTAAACCCCAATTTTGGGTACAATCTTCAACAATGAATATCCATTGTTTGCCCGAGTCAGTTTGAGGAAAGGCCCAAATAAATCAATAGCAATGACTTAAATTCTGTGGTAGCCCGGAGTTTTTAACAAACCAGCGGGTTTTTGGTTTGTAGCCTTAAAACGAAGCACATTTTTTGGACATTTTTTAATAAATCGGATATGTACTTTTTTCATGCCTGCCCCCAAAATTTTTTTGCGATTTTCGGAATTTCCATCTTTTTCCATAATTTTCCAGCCATCGGATCTTATGATCCCTTTTTAAATTATCAATTCACGTTCAACAGTTGGAATGACAAACTGAGCTTTTTGGGAATAGCATCAGGAAAAAAGGGATATAAAACACCTTGATTCATAAAAAAATCCACCGTTCAGTCCAGTTTGGAATTTTATTCATTTTTCAGTGGGGATTAAAAACCCGTCGATGTTTTTTTAAATTATCATCTTTGCTGCGCCCGGCATGCCCCGGGCCAACCCTTGTTTGGCATAATATGGGATATTATTTTTTTAAAAAGATTTTTCTTTTTGGGAGTAACGGGGCGGGATAAATGTCTGCAACGACATTTGCTTTACCAGGTATATACTGTACTTTCAGGTTAAAAAGATGGATTTCAAGTGCCCATCTAGCAAAGTCCGGTTGGAATTTTTGGGGGTTTTAAAAAGCCTTTTTAGAGGTTGGGGCTTCCCCGGTTTGTTATTTCGTTCCTTCAATATAGCCGAAATTTTTTCGGCCCCAACCACAGCAAGGGCTGCCCTTTTTGGAATAGTTCGTTCGGCGGGATTTAGCAGTCTTTGGTACCCCCAAAAGGCGCCCTCAGACCCTTTTCTCCTTAAAGTAAAACTTCTCCAACAAATTTTGGGTCTGTTTAAATTTTAATATATGGCTGAGTACCATCTGCTTTTTTTTAAAAACAATGGAAAAAAAATTTTCATTTTTAAAATGCTTTTTTGTTGGTCAAACCCCATTGCCTTTGGGACTTTTTTCTTTGTAAAATAACTTAGTGGATTTAAAACCTTTGAAAAATTTCATATTTCAAACCGGGGAAAAGTTGCGGAAAGATTGTAGTTTTTTACATTTTGGGGGATGGAAACCCAGTTTTGGAGGCTATTTTTTTCTGAATAAACTTTTTTCCCTTTTTGTGTAACCCAAAAAACCCAAAGTTTTTTTTAACTCGAAAAAAGAGGAAAAATGGCTTTTTTCTCTATTTGCTTTAAGTTTGAAAAGTAAGGTTTTTCAAAAATAGCTTTAAGATCAAACATGTTTTTCAAAATTTTCCCTGACAAAACAATTATATCGTCTGGGAAAGGGTAAGCTAGAATGTTTTCCCCAGAAATTAAAAAAAAGGGTTCTGTTTTTAAAACGTAGCGGGTGCGGCGCAAACCATATGGCATCCGTAATTTGGGAAAGGCCCCAAAAAAGGACATCAAATGCTGCCCCCCCTTGGGATCTTCAACATGCACTTCAACTTGGGGGGGATATCCTGCTGAGGATCTAATGTAACATGAAAAGGAGTGATTTTTTGGGTTTAAAGAAAAATCATCCATTTTGGGGAGTGGATATGTATCTGCAACTGTTATTTCATTTAACTTTCGTAATCAATACAGAGGCGAAATGTTCCTTTTGGGTTTTGGGTATAAGTAGGGGCTGGAGAAGCTTTCGGAGATTAAATTTTTTCTTTTAAATGCCTTCCGCGAGAAGTCTATCGTTTCTTTTTTTTAATATTTCTTTCTTGGAATTTGTCCCTATAAGGTGGCACTGCCACGGGAAGATGATCTCTTTGTATTTAAAAAGATGTTCAATAAAATGGAGTAGGCTCCCCCCTGGTTGAAAGCATTCTTCATATTTTTTCCAATAGTGAATTTATTTCTTTTTTGAAGGAAAGAAGTACCTTCTTTTCCCCCGAAGTTGACAAGGATGGGTTTTATATTACGGGAAGGGGAATTGTTTTGGGGAGGTTTTAAAATTATATTTTCTGTGGGATGTTTCAGTGAAATACCACTTTTTTCTTTGGAACCCAAAACGACCCCTGCAGCTTTTTAAAAAAGCCAATCCTAAAAGTGTTTTGTTCCCTTTTCTTTTATTTTTCAAAACTATTAGCTCCGTGGGAATGATTTTTCCCTTTTAAATACCTTAAAAGAAGTTTCGTATTTTGTGGTTTGCGAAAATTATCAGCTAGAGTCATCTGCATATTTTTTCTTCAAAATTCAATCCCTTTTTTTTTTAAGTAAATGATACAATTTTTAAACCACCGAATGTGGACCGACGCACAAACGGCTGCTTCTTTTATTACAAATGGAAATTTGAAAATTTCTAATGGGGTTATTTTTTAAAGAAACGGAAAGTTTGATTTTTTTTAACTTGATGACAAAGGGATCATCTTTTTTTCCCCCCCCGGGGTTTCAAGTGTGGCATCTTGATCGAATGATTCCGGGGCCCCCATCCCCAAAAAATCCGGGGTTCTGTCCTTTTGTTCAACGATTTTTTCTGGGTTTTTGTCATTTTAAATGGGTTCCGCCACTGTTATGGGGGAAACCCCCGGGTTTCCCGCCCTTTTACTGGGGGAAACCCGACGAAGGGAAAGTTTCATGTACAAAACTAAGGATTTTTTTGTGTAGTTACCCTTCCGGGACTGGGCTTTTTATTTCTTTTGTTTCCAACTAAAATTTTTTTTTTATTTCGATGTTTTTTTAACCCCCAAATAATTGCTTTAAAAACAAATTAGGTTGTTTTCCCTTCACCACTGGTCCAAAAAATGATTTTTGTAATCTTTAAGGGGAACTTTTATAATTTGTTTTCCCCCAAAAAAAAATTTTTTTAAATTTTTTTCCTTGGAACTTTTTGGGTTTTTTTGGCCCCCCCGAAAAATTGGTTTTCGGGAAAAATAAATTTTCTTAGGGTTTTTTTGGGGTCTTTGGTGTGCCGGGGGGAAAAAAATCTGCCGAAATTTTTCTGCACTTAATTTAAAGCGTTTTTGTAGAATTTGTTTTTCTTTTTTAATTTGTCTTTAGCATCAACAACAGATTCTTTTTCGATTAAATTTGAAACTTCCCCGTCGGTAAAAAAAACAACAAAGGGGCACCCCCCACTGTGGGAAATGGAACTTTTAAAAAAGTTAATTGGGCCCCCTTTGGGGGGTCTAGAAAAAATTTTTAAAAACAGTTTTTTTTTAAACAAAAATTGGGAAGTTTTAAAAAGGGGGTTGGGGAGATTTTTTTTAGGTTGCCAATTTGAAGGGTTTTTGGGTTAAATATTCTTTTGTTTTCCTTATCTCTTTCAGCTTTAAAATTTGAGCTCTTTTTCAAAAATAAAACGAGTTAAACATTCTTTTTGTAAAAAACTACATTAACCTTTTTTTTTTAAGATGCCTTTTTGTAAAAAAAAAATTGTCTGGGATTAAATATGTTTTAGTTTTCCCCAATTCAAGGGGGGGTCTTGCCGGCCTTTTGTAAAAAGGATCTGGAAAAGTCAATTAAAATTTTTTCCTTTAAAGCCAAAAAAATTTAACCAAATGTTATTTTAAATTTAAACGGGATTATTTCCAAAAAATAATATCTTAATTTTTTTCAATATGGGTTCGAAAGGGTTTTTAAAAGAATCACAACATAAAAAAGTTCCTTTCTATTCACCTTTTTTCCCCTTTAAAAGGAAAAAATTTCTTCAAACTTTTAGATAAAAAAAAAAAAACAAAAAGATCGGAAAAACATTTGGAATTTATATCATACCCAAAATAAAATAAAAAACAATACCCTAAAAAAAGTTTTTACTTTGCTAAAAAAAAATTTCTTTTAATATTTAAAAAAAGAAAAAACAAGTTATTTCACTTTTTACCCAAAAAAACATCATAGAACTCAAATTTTTGTTTAACCCTTTTTAAAAACCCAACCCCTTTTTTTACCCTATTTTTTTTTATTTTCCAAGCCTAAAAAAATTTTTCTTGGGTTTTAAAAGGGGAAACATAACCCAAAAAATTACCTGAAAAAGAAAGGGAAAAAGGGTAAAATTAAACCCTTTTTTTTTAAACCCCCGGAAAATTTTATGTAACTGGGGGGAAAAATATAAAAAATTTTTCTACCAAAAATATACCCTTTTAAATGATTTTATCAAAAAATAGCACATAAAAAAAAGAACAGGAGCATTTGCCTTTTTTAACAAAAAGAACCTTTTAAAAAAAAAAAAAAATACATATTTTATATTGTTTTGAGTTCTCACTTTCGCTTTTAAAACAACGGGTTTTAAAGCATTAGCTTTAAAAAAAGTCAGCATATATTTAAAAAAAACTGGGAAAATTTAAAGTAAACTGTATATTATACTACTGTTTACAAAAACTTTTCCCTTAAAAAAAGAAAAAAAATTTCTTAAAACCCAAAGAGAACAGTTTATATAATTTGGAGGGGAAAAACAAAATGTTTTTTTAAAACTGAACCCAAAGGAAAAAATTAAGGTTTTAAAAAAAAATTTTTTCCGGGTATTAAAAACCTTTTACTTGGGCATGCAATAAAGAAACAAATTAAAAAAAAATTTTAAAGAAAATTTAAGGGTAAAAGCTTTACCTGTTCTACGGGGAGAACTGAATAATTAAAAACCCTATAAATTTTAACAACATTAGTGCTGTTCCCCGAAAATTAAAACCCAGCAATGGCCCTTCCGCAACTTTACGTTGGGCGTCTTTAACGTGGGGGGAAAAAGAAAGGGACAGACGGGGGGAAGGGGGGTTTTTTTCCCAAAATATTTGTTATTAAAAAAACGTTTATTTGCAAAACAAACACATTTACAAAATAACCTTAAAAACTAACAGTTGAACCCCAAAATTGGGAAAAGGGTCGGGCGAGCTCATTACAAACTTGGGTTTCCGGGGGCGGCCCTCACTGAAGATTGTTCTTTTTCGCTAGAGGGAAACCGGAAAATCTCTTTCTGTTTATGGAAGGTCTAAATAACGGGGGGGTTTCCGAGGTGGGTTTTTTTTTAATTTTTTTTAGGTAAGTGTATGTTTTTTTTCCATTTTGTTAGAAGTAAAAATTGTTTGGTTTTTTGTTAAAACACCCCCTACCCCTTTTTGTGGACCTAACATCTTTTTTTAAAAATTGAAGAGACCGTTTTGAAAGTCCCCACCCCTGGTGTAAGCTGATGAGTAAATCGTACAGTCGACAGTCGTAAGTTAGATTTATGGAAATACAATTACGTTCTAATTGAATTCTGAAATTGAAAATATTACTTTATAACTGTAAAAAAAAAGGGTTTTTTGGGGAAACAAAGGGCCCCGAAAAAAATAAGTTGATGACAAGATATATTACAGTTAAATTTTTCTACAGTATTTTTTATTGTAGGTATAATGGATAAAAGCAAAATCTCAAAGTAGGAGTTTAGAAACTTCTTCGAGAAAAGAGGAAAAAAAAAAAAGAAGGATCCTGCGAAACATTGCTTACAAATCAAGGATGTGTATATAGGAGACTTTCAAAACCAGCACATTCTCTTACGACAATTACTGCGCAAACACAAAAGGGGGGTAACCAAATTCCAAACATTAAAGGGGGAAAACATCAAAAAACATGGGGTTTATATAAAAGTTGGGGTTGGGGAAATTCCCAATAAAATGGTTTAACCAATATAAAAAAAATTTCCGTAAAAAAATTTAATTTTCATCATCGTCCTTTTTCATTTTAAAACCCATTTTGCACGATCGAACAGCTCAAGATCGGTAAAGGGCTTTTTAAGAAACATCCCCCCCAACCTTCCCAAATTCAAAAAAAATTGCCTTTTCCCTCATCGGTTCTTCTTCCCAACGGAAGTCATAGAAAATGGTCGAGTTTCTGTGAAGAGACAAAAGGATTATTCTGTTTCATTTGTTTTCTTTATTCCGATAGCTCTAACGAAAGTACATTTGTTAAGAGATATGAGAGATTAGCGCCACGTAATACAACACGTGAATGAACAAGAAATGAGTAAAATTCATAATAAATGTACAGAGGCTTATGTTATGAATGTAAAAGAAAAAAATTATATAATACCTTGCTCTCAGAAACATCGACGATTCGTCAAAAAAGTGCAATAGAACGAAAGCAAGTGTTGGAAATAAATATTGATGTTCAATTTATCGGGCAAATAGAAATTGTCATGGAATGAAAATGCCCGAAGCTTAACAGACGTATCATGGAAATTTCCTGGAAACGATACTATTACTTTCAAAATATGAACCTGTTTCTCAGAGGTATATCAATGTTGTAACACAGCATGTTTATCGTCAACGTAAAAGGAGCAGCGTAATATTGTTATCTAAAATCAGTGACGTAACCTACATCCCCGCATCTCGAGAGGGCCGCCAAGAGCCTGTCTGACACCAAGTACGTATTTAACCAATTTATAAAACATTAAAAGCAAAACATGACTTTGAGGGGGGAGGCTAATATTCTCTGCCTATCAAATAAGGGATACATGGATAGCAGTCGATGATAAAACCAAATCTAAGAAGCTTCATCTCATCGGTGAAACTAGATGGAGTTTGAAATACTACGCCGTTAAACAAATTTTTGGCATGTTCGATTGCAAAGATAATTGTTTATATAGAATTATTATTACTTTTTCAAAATTGGGGTAAAAAAAATTTTTAAAAGAGCCTTTCTAAAACGATTTAATTTTTAAAGTTTAAAAATCTTTTTTCGTTTAAATAATAAACTGGGTTGGTTTTTGGGAAAAGAGTTATTATAGAGCTGCTAGAAGAAGCCAAAAAGTGCAGCAAAAATGGATGACTAAGAATCGCCCGACTAATTTCAATAGCCCTTTCAAACAATTCGAAGTTACTGTCTTCAATTTTATTATGGATAACACCATTTCATCGATGGAAAGTAGGTATAATGAGCAAAGGAAGTTGTATAAAATTTTTTTAAAGCAGGTGTCGTGTTTTTCGAAAAAAAGACGTTAATCATTTTCTATCCATAAAGATATGGATTTTACTTGATTGGTTAATATAACATTTTTTTATTGCCTCGCAAAAAGGTTGCTGCTTTAAATATACATCTTGATAAATTTAGCGCTCAGAGACAAGCGTTCAGAACTTAAGCAACAAATGTATTTTTCAGCAAACAATCATGAAATAGTTGAGAAGAGCTTTCTTCGACTAGTACAGTGAAAATGTGCATGCAAATGCCACGGCACGTAGAAGCATGGAACGCACGCGCTCTGTGACCAGGTAACTTAAGGCTGTCTTCGGTTAATGTTAAAGAATAGGACTCGAATTCGCGAAATATTTCCCCGATTCAAAAGAACTGAAGCATCAATATTATATTCTGGCTTCGCGCACTATCCTATAGATAAAATGGTATAAAATGAGTACCTTTTGGATATAAAATGTGTTTCGCGTTTGTATGTATCCGAAATTTTTGAACATTTAAGTGAAAAATTAGGCATAAGGCATGTGAAGACTGTTGCATATAGGCCACAAGCAAATCGGACTGAAAGAGTTAATCGAGTATATAAATGATTGCAAATTATGTTAATGATCAACACGATACTTGGGATCAATTTACGGGTTTGCACGCTTTCGTACGGCGGTGAATGAAACAACGGGAAAAATCACCCCGCTGAATTATTTTTGGTCAAAAATTTATTACCCCCTTTCAAAAATTAGTAATGATTTTAGGATCGAAATTTAAAAATTAAAAAAAATGAAAAAAATTTTGGGGAAACTGATAAGTACGAAAACTAAGCGGGGAAAGGGGGGAAAAATATTATAATAGACGAAGACGAATTAAATTAAGGGAAATGATTGGGTCTTATTAGAGACACACCCTTTTAAATTCAGCAGCTAATAAAATTGTTTTAAATTTAAACAAAAATTTATGGACCCTATAGAGTATTAGAAGTAAAAAAAAAATAATATTGTAATATGGAAATCGGGAAAAGATTAACGGTTAACGTTGATCAAATAAGGAAAAAATATCGTCATGGAAATGTGCGAGGTCGAGTTAGGGAAAAGGTAGCCCCGATAGTATCATATACTCAGGGAGTACTTCGGAAAATGTACATCAAAAAATTAAATGAGTCACACTAGGAAAAAAGATCTGGGGAAACGTGAGTTAGAGGCAAAAGGGGAAAACGCCAATCAAAACAATATAAAAAAACAGATAGGACCGATAAGCGCAGATCATGGTCAGATCGTTCCTGTTCATTTACGAACGAAAGGAAAAATAAAAGAAAAAAAATCGCAAGGAATGAAAAGGTCGATAGGGGGGGAAAAGAGAAAGGGACAAAAAAGGGACACAATAATATTAACAAAAGACCATTGTCATCCAGTACTATTTATATAAGTAGGAAAAAGAACAAGACGGAGACAACTGAAGTTCAAGATGGAAAGTACAACCTGAGGCCACGCATGAGAAAGGATCAGGAGTCCCGACCGGCCAAGGAAACAAGACCTATAAGGAAAAGCAGACAAGGAGACTACAAGCCCTACAGCAGGCATCATAAAGAATTCCAATGCAGCCAAGGAATAAGAAAAGGAAAGAACAGTGGTAGCACCTCGTCATTGGAAGTCCTATGCGGGGACAAATAAAAATCAGGTTGTATTGTTTCATTTTTTATCTTTCCAACAAGTGTTCGGAAGAATTATTGCAAAGAAGGAAGTCTCGGGCGAATTTTCATGCGAAATTGATTTGATTGTATTTTTCTATAACAGAAAACATGCGAACTAAGGTATCTGTAATCCCTTCTTTTTATTAAATTTAATATTTTCATAACCACCAACTCATGAATATGAGAATTTATTGAATAATGTTTGTTTTAAAATGTATTTTCGACAAATTTTCTTTCTGTGCAGAATTAGAATTTTCGAAAAGACTGTTAAGATTGTTTAGTACTCTTTATATTGAATGACTTCACACAGCTTTTGGGATAAACTATTTATTTCAGTAAGAAAATCATCAAAAAAGAATATTCTATCAAAATTTAAATTGGAAAAGGGTCCACAGATTTCGAGTCTCTTTTCCGCAATGTCTCATTCTCTCGATAAAATGGCGTAAATTCGTCGCTAGAGAAAAGTCCTATACATTCACTCGGTAACCCACACAGAGTCTGGGGAGCCGCTGGCTCTAAATCCGCCGTGCAGTTGCTCCTTCGATTTCCACGGTTCCAAAATCCGCCCTACTTCGCGGACTAAGGTATAGTTGTATAACAAGTCTTTAGCGGGGGGTCCTCAAATCGATTCCCTCACGTGTTCTCCCGGGTTTAGAATCCGCCTTAATTCGCGGATTCAGTATCGCTTTCTTATCGTTGATCGGGACTCAGACCGTTCCCGGATCTCCCCAATTAGGATTCCGCCGTACTTTGCGGACTCACTATCGTTTTCTCTCTCACTGAAGGGCCCGCACCGGCTCCCTTAAAATCCAGTCTCCCTTTTGGGAAACCCCTCGCCTCCTTAATCCCCCTCTCTAGCCATTCTCGCCTAATCATCCTTGATCGTTGTTCTTCCGCCGCCCCTGTCGGTCTCGGCTTCCTTGATCTCTTGTTCTTCTAAATCAAATATATTACATGCTACCTTGACAACCTACACTTTTTAAAAACTAGCTCTATATAACTCAAACTTTAAAAAAGTTGAATTTTTTTTTTTTTTTGCATTAATAGTTCAAAATGAAGTAGTCAAGTATTAGAAATGACTACAAGATGCATTTTCAGATTCCATATAATTAAAATACGTTTCTGGAGCATAAACTTGCATGAATCTATAAGGTATATTCAAATTAAACTCGGTCACTAGTGGAAAGTAACGGTAAATGTAGTTATACACAGTACACATACTCAAAAACACCCAAAAATGTTAGCACATTTATCCCATTGGGTCACTAGCCGGTTGATTCCATCTTTGAAGAAGCTAAGTAGGCAGCTGTCAGATCCAGGCCTGGACCCAGTCTCACACTTCCTCGTCCGTTGTGAATTGATGTCCACGAATAGTTCGTTTTAGAGGTCCAAAAACAGGAAAATCACTCGGTGAAAGGTCTGAACTGTACGGTGGATGTTCCAACGTTTCCACCGAAACTGCTGCAATGTCGTCTTCATCGCATTGGTCATGTGTAGGGGGGCATTATCATGCAGGAGAATAACACTATTCGACAACATGCCTGGGTATTTCGACTTGATGGCTCATCTAAGGTTCTGTAAAGTGGCTTGATAGCTCTGAGCATTGATGGTGGTCCCATGTTCCAGGAACTCAACAAGCAGTGGGCCCTTTTGGTTAAAAAAAGGACGTCACAATCTTACCAGAACTGATGTGCACGGCCATTGATTTATTTGGAGGTGGTGAAGACGCACGTTTCCATAGCAAGCGCTGACGCTTGCTTTCTGGTTCAAAATGGTGACACCATGTTTCGTCACCAGTGACGATTTCCGACAGAGAACCTTATTCCTCATCATGATATTGTGGCAGATGACTCAAAGACAGCGCTATTCGGCAGTCAGTTGGTGGGGAACCCATTGCTCACAAATTATTCGAAAGCTCAAGTGTTGATGCATTATGGTGTGAGTGTTGCCCACGCTAATACCCAGTTGCCGATGAATGTCGTCCACGGTGATTCTGCATTTGTCCAAGACTAAAGCAATCCCTTCCTCAATCATTTTCGGTGTGATGATATCAGGAGCCTGTCCAGGTCGAGCATCGCCTTCCAGTAACTCGTGTCCCTCAAGGAATCTTTTAGGCCATTCCATAACACTTTAACGACTCAGGCTGTACTTACCAGAGCCTTCATCCGTCGATCATTTCACGGCTTCCTACTCCCTCTGCCGCTAAAAATCGAATCGCTCCTCGTTGTTTCTTCTTATTCGCCTACATGTTCAGTAGTGGACGATAATTTGTGTGACCACCTTCTCTTCGGCATGAAACCACACTGTCGTTAAGAAAGGCCAAGCACCCCAGCCCGTATTTCTACTATTACGGTGCCCTTAAGGTTGGGGGGGCCCTTTTTTACGTGTAATGCGTTAGACGATACCGTTTCATTTGAATAAACCAAAAGAGAAATATTTCATTACATTTTTTACTGGTTGTGAAGATAAAGTTATTTTTCTTATAATTTACACTTTTCGACACACTTTCTTATCCACTTACAAATTTCGACATTTTACACATCCAATTGGTTACATATGTCATCATCGCGCGTCTTTTACAGCATCTTGGTAATGGTAACATGGTGAACTACAATTTAAGTAAGAATCATATATAGCCGGGCATAGCCATCCTGTGATCTTTTCGTTCCGGAGGTAAGCTAGAGGTGTGGGATTATCAAAATATAAATATTGGTTTCTCAATATAACTTTTATTAAAATAAATTATATTACTTAATTTTTAATTGACAACTTTCTTAAAGTGAGAGTTAACACCCACAAACCTTATATTCAAGTCAGATCACGCAACAGATCATTTATCTTAATTATAATAAATTAACAGTTTGTCTAACTTCCTATAAAAAATATTCCCTTTTTTGTAGAGTCTCCTTCCTTCACTAATAGAGAGAATACCTATAACTTTTTTTTAACTACGAAGATTCAGATTTCTTTAAAAGAACTTCTTCTTTCAGAGATATAAGACATCTAACTCGTGATCAGAATGTTTCCCCAACAATTTTTCTAAACTTGCCGCTCTTATCAAAAGCCATCCTTTTAAAGTATATCTCATTTACATATTTGATCTGTTTATCTTCTTGGTTTTGGGGTTGGGAAAGGTTTTTGCCATTAATCTGGCCCGTCAAAGAACATAGGGTTATGAGCAAAAGGACGCGAGAGACGCCCAAACCCCCCTCCAAAAAAAAAAGATTTATTTGGGGTTCTCAATGCCCTTAATTTACGTGTCTAAATCTTATTTCTAATTTTTTTCGTTTTCGATTTTTTATTTAAATTTTAATCTTAAATCCTCATTTTTTTAAAATTTTCCCAATATTTATCTTGACTTTTAATTTTCATTACCATCTTAGAATTAAATTTAATATTCAAAAAATTTTAAATTTAAACTCGGACAATAAATTTTACCCATTAACCGGGCCAAATTAATATTACTGTTTAATTCATGCCCCTCATTTTAACATTTATACTTAAAGTAACTATACTTTTAAATTTTCAAAAAAATTTTTCTGGGGCAGAACCCAAATTTTTGCATCTTTTTCATCACGCGGAGCTGGACTTTCTGCCCATTTTTCCAGTTGAATCACTAATTTCTACAAATTTTCAGGTCTGTCTCCTGAAATGAAAACTCTCTAAATTATTTTTTCCCAAATTTATGTTTCATAATCCCAAAAAAGTTTTACAATTTTGTTCATTATATATTTTTGAAAAACAATAATTTTTTATCTCATCCCCCCATTTTGGTTCCAAAACTTTCCCAAGAGCCGCGCAGCCCGTTTTTTATTGTTGTGCCCCCGACTACGCCGGTTTTTTCCCGAACCAGATGCCCCATAATACGTAAAAAACAACAACATATATATATATACACATATTATACAATTACCATTTTTTAAAACTATTATAACAAATAACCCAAAAGGGAAATTTTTGCATCTCACGAATCATAAACAAAGCAAACAAATGTGCAATTACAATTGTTTTCCAGAAAAATTTTTTTTAAAAAGTCGAAAGTTCCAAAAAAAAAATAAACACTCATTGTAGTGTTTGACTTTTTCTTGGGTTATAACTTTTGCACCGCCCGAGATTCTTTCTTTTTCAAAATTTTACCCTTTTGGGAAATCATAAAAATGCTCCCTTTTTTTTTGTGGTTTCCCCCCTTCCCCCGGGGGCTCCCCTTTTCTTTTTGGTTACTGGAATTTTGTTTTCTTTTTTCTTTATTCCTTTGCGTCCTTTTTTTGATTTCCCGTTCTGGGGGTCGGTACCCGTTTGTTTCCCGGGGGGCCTAATTATCCTTTTTTTTTTATTAACTTATTATTTCTTTTTTTTCCCTTCAAAATATATGCGACATACCATCCTTATCCATTCCCTTCCTTTAATATTATTTTCAAAATGTGGACTAAAATTTTAAAAAAACTTTTATTAAGATTAACTTATATTTTCTTAAATTCAATTTTGACAATTTTAATTAAAAATGAGATCAAAAAAAATACTATTTAAATCAGTCACGCAAAAGC
>BMAV01026225.1:0-12732 GCA_019973955.1 Trichonephila inaurata madagascariensis | reverse complement strand
TAATCCTTCAAAGTACCCCCGGGGTTTTTCCCCCGAATATCATAAATTCTTTTGAGGGAAAAAAAAATAACAGAGAAATACATTATTTACAACTTCCATAAATGAGAAACAAACACATAAGAAAGGGCATAACTAACTGTACCAATAACTTAGAAGGTAAAAACAGATTATCAGAAAAAACAGATTACAGCTATAATGTACAGTATTTCAAAATAATCACAATGATGAATTTATTATGTTCCAAAATTTTTTTCGATTCTGGGACTGGGATTTGTTTTTTCTGAAAGAGTAGTATGTTATATTTAAAAAAAAAAAACGTAATAAAAAAATTCTCATCATGTTATTACAGCAAATCAAAGTTTTTTTATTTGGTTATAGGATCAAAGATACAATTAGGTTTGAAGAAGTTTTTATTTTTGGAGAGAGATGATTTTAATATCCCATAAATTTATATCAGAGAAAAAGTGCATTTTTATTATGTCGAAAGTATTTCGTTTTAATTCCCAGTAAAAAATTTTTTAAATCTTTTATTTTCAATACCCCCCCCAAGGTTATCGTGCCAAACAGGGGGGCCCCACAGTTTGAGAAACCCCGTCTTAAAGCCAATTTTTAGTCCGGTACTTTTGGGAGGGAAAAAAATTTTTTGGGAGAATCAAACTTAACTCCGGGAACCGGATTTAGAACAGAATGGTCTCCCGCCCGGGAAACAGGGAATGAAATTCAGACCGCAGACAACAAGAAAAGAAACAGGAAAAGCACACGCCTAGAAAATGACAAATCAATTTAGATTGGGAGAATTTGCAGTTAAAAAATGGAGAGGTTTTGGGGGCCCTCGTTTGCAGGAGAGGGCACGGACAAGGGGAATTTTGGGATAAACTTAGGATTGTGAGGTTTGAAGCAAAGCTGAGGAATTTGTTAAACTTAGTGCTTTGGAGGAGAAAAGCACAGCTGAGGAGGAAGAATAAACCCCCTTGATTCGGGGATAGAGAATAACATGAATGATGATGCAAGTGACGAAAATAACATCCATGCAATTAGTTCCGAAAACATGAGTTATATATTGATACAAAGGACCCCCCTTCCTATTGCACCTATTTGAGAAAACTTTTTTTACCGACATGTGATGTCGTCGAGATGTCATGAGGCGTTAGGCTGAGAAGGCGATCCCCCCCCCTTGGGGAGGTGTTCCCACAGTTTTTTTAGAAGGGGTTTTTTCCTAAAGAGATTAAAAACAGATAAAGGGAAACCCTTTTTTATTCACATGAGTATTTAACTATCGAGTTGTTTGAAAATTGGGAACTTACGTCCGAGAATCCCCTTTTTTACATTCAAAATGTATTCTATTATTTCAGCAGGGGATAGCTGAACCCCCCCGAGAGTATGAAAAATTTGATTTATCATATTTAGACAATTTGGGTCTTTTCAGAGGGGTGGGGCTTTCCTATAGATCACAATATTGGGGAGAAAAACCCCGACGGAGGGCAAAACGGAATGTGAATATCGTGGTCATGTTGTGGGGGTTAAATCAGTCCCCAGCTCAACTGAAGGTTAGGGAAAATAGATTTTTCAATATCACGGTATAAAACTCAGGTTAAAATTTTTGGGGGTAGGGTGACAATAGATTCCCCATGTTTTTTTTTTATTACTCCCCCCGCGAAGAAACGTTAAAAGAAAAAAAAGAAAGGGGAATTAAATGGACTTTGAATGTCCAGAGTTCTTTTTGACAATTTAGGAAAATTGGTCGACTAATTTAGTTTAGACGCCCCCCGATTTCACGAAACGATTCATTTTTTTAAAAAATTTTTTTCATTTATTCATTTTTTGTATGCAGATCATAAACTTTAATTTAATTTCGGTTTCTAAAAAATGTATGATATTCAATCGCCTGAAAAAAAATCTAGTTCAATTAATATTGTCATTAGTTGGACCAGGGATACATATATGTTATGTATGCATTTATGCTAAAATTTGATAACTGAGTGAGAATTTGATAATAATATTCATTGTCAAGGATTAATTAGTCATAAGTGGAATCGTAAATGTAGCTCTTATTAAAGCAATATGCGCAACTTAGATGCTGCTAAATTTGTATTTGTTTTTGATCCAAATTTCTCTTTTAAAATAAAACTTTATCAATGTCTGTGTGTGAATGTACTGAGAAGGTTTTGTGAGGAAAAAAAATCTTCACATTTTAATGTGTTCTAAGTGTTTTCTCTGATTGGAAGCTAGAATTTTTAAGCAGTTAAAAAAAAAACACCATTTTGTGAGAAATATTGCTTATAGTTATACTATTTTTTTAAATAATCAAAATGATAGTATCTTTTTAAACATGACCAATTTTGGAGTATAGGCATTTTTTTATGAATTGTGATTTATTATGATAATAATACTGAATATTGTGCACATATCTCAATATTTAATATAGTTGTGCGATTCAGAAAAATTCTTGAAACATTTCTGATTTAAAAAAAAATCGTTCTTATTTAAAAAAAATATTTCTAATATGGTGATGTTTTCATTGAAGTTAAAGACTGTAAGATGTGAAAAAATTGTTTGATGTTTTTTGTTCATGAATGGGTTTTTTGAGTATATGTTAAGATGTGTTTTTAAATTTTTATGTTTCATGGTAAAAAATTATAAGGAAAAAACTGGTTTCACTAATATTTGGTTAAAAACATTTCGTTTCTTTTATAACCCAAATAAAATAAAGAACGTATTAAAGGGTTATTTTTACCCTTTAAAGAATTTTATTTTCCAAAACATTTGTAATTTGAGTACATCATATTTTAGAAAATAAAGTATGTCTATAAGAAACCCAGGTTTAATACTTGATACTAAATTAAACTTTGCTAAACAAATCCGTTCCGCCCACCCGGGGGGCTGGGAAAGAGAAACATTTAAATCGCTTGATTTCTCCCAAAGAGCAAGCCGCATTAAGGCAAAAAGGTTCTATTATTTTCCCCCATCGGCCCTTCTCTCCCATCTGGGGAGGGGGGGAAAACTCACCCCGAAAAAGCACACTTTTTAAAAAAAATTCACCCTGCGTAGAGCAGCAAAAGCACCTTGGTTTGTTGGAAAAGCTTCCCTAAAGACTTTAAAGGCCCCCCCCGCCCTTTATTTTATAAAAAAAAACGAAAATTTTTCAAAAAAAGTTACCCCAGATTTCAAAAAAATTTTATCAGGGAAATCCGGCTTACGAAATTCTATTCCCAGCTCTTCTAAAAGACCTAAGGGGCAGTTCTTAATCACTCGTATCAACACTTCCCAGCTCTGGGATGAGAATTCTTTATATGAAAAAATATGAGCTTTATTTTCTCTAGTTGTCTTTTTTTTGCAAAAACTTCACTACTCTAATTATTCCCCCCCCCCCGCCATGGAAGTTTTTTATCGCGTTTTGTGTGGCTTCACCCCCCATGATCTTATTTTAAACCCCCTACCTTTTTTTTTTTTTTTCCAAGTGGTTATTTAAAAATTCCTTTTAATAAACCCCCACGCAGTTATCTTAGAGGTAACGGGAACGGACTTAAAAATATTATTCTCTTAATCCTTGTTAAAAAAATATATCCCTTCTTCCCGTTCCACCCGGGTGGGGAGACGGGGTTTAAAGACAGGCTTTGCTGTCAAATGTGGGGTCATTTCTCTTGTTTTTCCCATGAAAACGAAACAGAAACTAAATTTAACCGGGGGGGTGGTTTCCCCCCACCCCCCCAACCCTCCACCAGCGTTTTTCGCCAATTTTAAAGTAATTTCTTTTTTTTTTTTTTTAAAAGTAACTTCCCAAAAAATTGTTCTCTGTTCAATTTATTATGATGAGTGGATAATAAGCCATCTCCAAGGTTCCACGTAAATGTATAACCCTTACCTTTTGTTTGGGGTATTCTTTAATTTTCTCTTTAAAATTTAAAACTAGAGAATGTTAGTGTTATTTCTCCATACCATTCTAAAAAAAAATGATGTATATAAATATTAATTTTAGTAAATATGGGTTCAGTTATATTGAGTTATTAATTGGGGGAAAAGGGAATTTTTTATATCTAATAGATAAGTTGGATTTTCTATTTTTTTTTGATTTTTAAAGTTAATTTTATTTGATGTAATTCTGGCCAGAAGGGGAAACGTACACTGTTAAAAAAATAGTGTCATCTAGAACTTTTGTGATATCTCCTGTTGATAAGAAATTATTTTAGTTGATATTCAGAACTTTTTCTTTTAACAGAACCCTTTTTCCTTTTCCAGAAAAAATTTCTCTAGAGGGAAGGGGGAGTTTGTAAAATTATTATTATAGCAACACATGATGTCGTAGTTGCAGAGGGGAGGCGTATTTTGCCTGAGATTGTGGGGGAGAAGGGCTGAAAAAATGCCCCCCCTACGCCCCGAATAGACCCCTTTAGAGGGAAATGTGAAGGCCCGGGTTTTTTGGGGGTTTCGGGCTGAAAGCAAAGGCAGAAACGGCTCAGTTTTAAGATTTTTTTTAGATGTTCTTGAAAAATAAATGTATATATTTATATCTTTTAACCTGACTGTGAGTTTTCTTACTCAATACGCTCTTTCTTAAGGGCCCCGTAAAACGTGCATAAATTTTATTTTTCCCAAATTTATCCCCAAATTGTATTTTTAAAATTTGTCTAAAGTTTTTTTTTCATCATTCCTCTTAAATTTTTAAAATTTCAATATTCCTCCTAATTTTAATTTTCAATAGCCACAAAAATTTTTTCTCAAAAAATATACCAAAATTATGAGTTATTTTTTTAATCATAGTTTCCCTTTTACATATTTTTTAAAGGTGTATCCCACGGCACAGACCGGGAAAAAAAACTACAGAGCTTCGGGTTTAAAAAACCGGGCCATACACATACCGAAATTAACATATTTAAAAAATTTTAAAAAACTATTTCACTTTTCACTGAAAAACTGTATTTCCATGGTTGCATTTAGGCACAATGCAGACCAAAAAAAAAAGTCACACTTCTGCAATCTAGCGTCAGCCACCCTGAAAAAAACCCCTTAAATATCACACCATACAATTACTTTTTAGAGAATTCCATATTTTAAATATAATCTTAAATGACAACTTTTTTTCATATATACATCCCGGTTTTCTAAAAAAAATTTCCCCCTGTAATCGAGCAGCGCTGTTTATTTATTGTTAATAATCTGTCTACGCCAGCCCCAAAAACCAGATGCAGATTAATATGAATCAATACAGTAATATATAGGGGTAACCGAAATCTTCAAAAAAGTTGGATGCTTCAATGGGGGGGTTTTATTGGCGTGGTGTCTGGGGGTTTTAGGGTGAAAAGAATTAATTTTGAAATAAAATAGACAACAAGTTTAAGAAAGAAACTGGTTGAAAACTAAATAATTTTTATGAATTATGGGGAGTATTTAATGGGGAATATTTCAAAGAATGGGAAAGTTAGATCACATTACTTTGGGGAAATTGAGATTAAATAGAACTCAATATGGTGCTATTAAGATTTCCACCTGGCGCGGGCGAACGGTGCTGATGCTCGAAATACTTTCCCCTGACGGGTGTTGTGGCCCCTGCCAAAAAAGGTTGATGTAGGCTTTTTAAAAGGGACGCTGATGGCGTTGATGGGAATACTGTTTTGATTAGTTGCCGACCTCTAAAAAGGGAATTCAACCCTTTTTACAAATGGGATATCCTACAAAACCTCCTCTGACAGAGTTCTCTCAGCTCTTACAGTTTTGAGAGCTAAATTATTTACAAAAAAGGGGCTAAATTGGATTCAGCTATAACCATAAATTTTTTCAATATATATGAATTTTTATGCAAAAAAAAAAAAAAAACTTTTTCTTATAATAATAAAATATACAATGAAAAGATGCATACCCGATATTTAAATTTCCCGGATCTAAAATAAAACAAAAATCCCAAAATATTTATATTGGACCTGCAATTAACTAAATACCAAATCACACACACACACACAAAATCCTTTGAATGGGAAAAAGGAAAAAGAAAAATACAAAAATATAATAATTTACAAATGAATATAAGATAATTTTAAACAAAGTTTTACCACATAATAGAAATTAATTTCTCGAAAAGGATATAATATGAGAAAAATTAAATATAATAATTACTATTCAAAATTTAATTTGTATAAAAATATTTCATTAAATCAGCTGAGGTGGGGTGGAGTTCGGTCCTTCGTGATGACCAACCTTTTCCTTCATATTGAATTATTTAGTAATTCTGTAGAATTCCCTTTAGTAATTTTATAAGGACCTAAGAACTTTGGTCTTAGTTTTAGTCAATTCAAATTGAGTCCTTTGGATGGCTACTAGATCGCCTTTTCGTATCTTTCTTCTTTTGTTGTATATCTTTTGGTTCTCAGATTGTATGGTTTCGATGTTCTTTTTGGCATCTTTCCCCTCAGAAATTCACGTTGTTCTTGAGTTCTTCCGCCATTTCTTCTTTTGTTCATTTACCTTTTGTTTTTTCGGTGAACGCTAGTCGACGGGTGGTTGACAGACTGGTTCATCGTTTTTCAGAAAAACTCATTGTGACGTCGGTAGATGCTTTTTTTTCTGGCTTGTAATCTTGTATTAACTTCTCAGTTCCTTCTTAATTCGGCAATTTTCAACATCCCCGGCAGTTCTTCTTAAAGATTTTCAGCGATATTTGCATAATTGGCATGGGTGCGTTTTCTATTTTTTGGGAATTTAACCCTTTTCGTGAAACTTATCTTTTTTCCCAAAAGGTTAACCCAAAAACTGCTTCGAATTTTAATTTATCGGCATACAACATGAAACGAATAGTTTTTTTTGTCAATTTCAAATTCATGAAAAGGGAACCGATGTTGTCACCGTGCTTCAATACCTGTGAGAAGTATTTTATTCTTCGATAATTTTGTTGGGTCCATGATTCTTCTGTTTTTGGTTCTCCCCAGCAAACACGGTACTACCACTGTCTATAAGCGCCGTGATTTTTTTTTTCAAAAAATATTTTTTTAGTACGAAAACCCTTTCCCAACATGATTTTGCAAGTTTCCTCTGGACGTTCTTTAAATTTTCCCGTGACTTTGAATAATTGTTGAGCATTGTAGTTTCGGTTTTTTTCGAAATTTTTGTTGTAATACCCTTTCGGGCATTGTCTTGACATTTTTTGAACATTTTCGTATTTGGGTGCGGAGATTCATGTTTGTTGAAATTTGTTGACGCGGGAAACTTCTTATCTGTTCTGTTATAGTATTCAATTTTCTCGGTGCTTCTATCTACGAGTTTTCAATGGGTTTGAATTTTGTTTCTTTGATATGGATTGCCCTTTGTTTCCCAGTGTTTTTTTAATCTTTGAATTCTTCGAGTTTTCTGCTAATTGAACGGGAAAAAAGTTCATTTTTGGGCCATTCATCTAAGTAATATTCTTTAAATTTCGAAAGGTGTTTTCCGTTTGTTGACCCGTTATGACAAAGTCAGATAATTTTCGAAAGTATCTATCTATAAACCGTCTATCCAGCCGTTGAAGAAAGTTTTTAAATTTCAGGTAGAACCAATCCATTTCTTTCAGGGCCTTTTTGATGAAACAAATAGCTGTGGGGTTTTCGGTTAGCTTAGAACGTTTCAGTAGTAAGTTTTTAACATTTCGAAAGGTGACTTTGTCATCAGGCTCCCCGTTTATGTGTGAATATTTCAGCCGGTAATAAGCCAAAGATGAGAAACCCAAAGTTCTTGATTTATATCAGATCTGCGCTTGACTTTCGAATAATTTAAGATAAAGACTGATGCTTCTTTTAAATCGAAACGATGTATAAATTTTGACACTTCTTTGACGTGAAATTTAGTATAACTGCCTTCGGATTATCAGCACCTAATTTAGATTGTGCGGGTCCTCAACTTTCCCAAACAAATTCGTCTTTAGTTTTTTTTTTATCAAATTTCAATTTTCGATGTGTATTCTTTCTTCTCGTTCTTCTATGGGAACTTTTCTCCTTGGCCGTCCTCTACTATCGTTTTGTGTAGGTTTTGGAGATCTTCGTCATATTCTTTACTACTTTAATTATCTTTGAGGGAGCGTGGGCATAGATTTATCGAATTTTAAATTTAGTTCTGCGGCTAAGACAATAAATCTTCACGTCGACCTTTGCCAAGATAGGCCATTTTAAAATTTAAAATTTTAAATTTTTTTTAGTAACTAAAAAATTTAAATAAACTGTCACGTTCCAACAATAAAATGGTATCACTATATATAGAAATCTCCTTTCAATTAACAAAATTTTAAGATAAAATTATAATGCACCAAAATACTTTAAAAATGCAATAAATACTCAAAACTTTACAGTTAAAAATTTTTAACCAATAATGTTTAAAAACAGCAGTGCGAGCTAAAACGCGTAATACTTAAATTAAAATACTTCAATTATTAAATTTCAACCAAAAAAAAAAAAAAATTTTATAAAAAAATTTAAATATCAGTTGTCTCCTTTTGTTATATTAAATTCAAAAAAAATTTGAAAGAAAAAAAAAATTAAACAAAGTAAATCTTGTTTTAAAAACTGAGATTAAATTTATTATAAATGAAAAAAAATATTTAATCATTCAAAACTCTTAATTTGAAAACAAACAATTAGAAGTTAGTCACTTAAAAAAAAGCTATATATTTTTTTTTTTACACCCAAAAAAAAATACAATCATTCAGGATCTATCTCATCATCAAATTCTAATAATAAGCACACGTTTCAATAGAAAGATAATAATTTTAAAAAGAAATCAAAATATTCATATATTGAATGATAAAATACACCATTTAAAAAATTTGATAATTTGGATGTTTCATCAATAAATTTAAAAAAAAAAATGTTTGAATGAAAAGCAAAAAAAGATTCAGTGAAATTTCTTTTTCAAAAACAGGAAATGAAAATTTTTTAAAAACAGCTGGGGGAAAATGTAAAAAAACCCGTAATGAAAATTCAAAAAATTCATCCTGAGAATGACGGATTCGTGAATTCCTAGTGAGCTAAGAGACGCCAGTCGAAGTCCGTGACGCAACAAAACGGAAATCCTTAGTTTTGCACATTGTACAACATATCAAATACAATAAATCAATTCGTTTTTAAATGAAATACAAAAAGTTAAAATAACTTGAATATCAAGTTCGATTTCCTAAATATTTTAAAAGATATACTTGCAGAAAATTTTAATTGATGTGATTTCTATACACAAATAGAAAAATAGTATTTCAAAAAACACACATACTTTAAAAATATAAATTACTTCATGAAATCTGAAGGCTACAATAATTTTGTTTTTAAAACATGACGGTGGCTCAAATTCTTATTTTTTAGATTTTTTTTGTTTAAAGAAGAACAACAAAAACAGTACCTGATACAGTTGTTGAAAAGAAAAAAAGGGGTTCTTGGATGTATTCTGCAGATGAAGCTTGAAATGGACTCACTGAATTTTTTATCAAAACGCAAGACAAAAAACTCAACAAAGGGCCCGTTGTCTATAAGTTTTATGTTTGAGAGGCAAACCACGCGTTTACATTTCGGTCGGTTTTCAATTTGGGGGTTAAAATTTTTTCAAAGAAGAAGGTTAGAAAAAAGGATTTAAATCAATCCGGGGCGATCCCAATTATTTCTGTGGGAATCCCCCGAAATCTTCCAAGGTGGGGTCCCCGATGGGGTTTTTTATTGGGGGTGTCTAGGGGTTTTTTGGGGGGTAGTAGTTAATTTTTTAAATAAAAAAGACAACATAGTTTAAAAAAAAACTGGTTGAACACTAAATAATTTATTATGAATTATAGGGGGGTATTTACATGGGAATATTTCAAAAAAATGGGAAAAGTTAGATCACATTACTTTCAGGAAGGAAATTGAGATTAAATAGAACTCATTATGGTGCTATTGACTTCCTCTGGCGCGGGCGAAGGGGTTTTGGGCGCGTTTCCCCTGACGGTTAGTGGGCCTCTGCCAAAAAAGGTTGATGTAGGCTTTTTAAAAAAGGACGCTAGATGGCGTTGATGTGGAATACTGCTTTGATTAGAATTCCGACCTCGGGAAAAGGGATATGATCTAACCTTTTACAAATGGGATATCCTACATATATATATAGTGCATGGCCCGGCTTTGCACGGGCTTTTTTATTTTGTAAATTTCTTTTCTTCAAAATCAGCATTTTAATACTCTTTTTCAAAATGATTTCTACCCCCATCTTCACCGCTTAGCCGGGTTGCTCGGGCTTTCTTTTTCTCATGAAAACAGCATTGTGTGTGTTTTGTACGCGCACAATGAAGTGATTCTAAAATTGTATCAAAAAATTTCCTTTTCAAAATTTTCGTTCATTAAACTTATTTTTGTTTAGGCGGTTTTTCCTCTATCCCCGAACATGGTTTTTTAGTTTAAACTTATTTTTCCCTATCTTCTCCTCCTTCTCACAGATAAGATATAGCTTCAAATTTCAAAGAAACTTATAAAAGCAATTTTTAGTTAAATTTAAAAATTATTAATGTGGAAGCAATAAAAAGAAAACGATTCTAATGCTAAGAGTAAAACAAAAACTTTCATAATTTTTTAATAATAGTTAGTTTCTAAGAATCTAAAATAATAAAATAAATTTCAGATTTTCATGAATCAATCAATCGTTACATATAGTTAGCTCAAAAATATCTCTAAAATGTATTTTGATCCAAAATAACAGACGATGTACAATACTTTTTAATTAACAAATAATTCATTTAGTAATGAAATAATAGAAATAATCCTTTTAAAAAAACATATATACATTTATTAAAATGAAATTTCCATAATTAATAAATAAAAGAAAAATTTACAGATAGCTATTGAAACGATTGCTTTTTTCTGAACTTTTGAATGTTTGATTTAACATATAAATATATATAAGTTAGAAAGAAAAAACAGTATGGGGGAAAGCCTATATATATATATATATATATATATATATATATGTAATGAAAAGAACATTCAAAAAGAAATAAAAAACGATCTAATAAAAGAATTTTAATATTTTATTTTAATTTTAACCTTTTTCATTCCACTGTGTTTAGTAAATTTTTTAAACACGTATCTGACTGAAAAAAAAGTATGTTATTTCTAGCAAAAAGGGAACTAAACAAAAAGCAAATTTTTTTTTTTAAAAAACCCGTAATTTTTTCAATCCCTGTACAGATTACGGAGTTTGATAAAATATCTTAAAAATTACGGGTTTTTTTTAAAAAAAAAAATTGTGTCTTTCGTTTTTTTCCCTTTTTGTGAGAAATATTTAAGCTTTATTTTTGTTACAGTATTTTTCAAAAAAAATTACCGTTGTTTTCAATCGGTATATGAAGTTTCAAGGCATTAAAAAATCATTTTTATATAAACGCATCGATATTGATTCATTTTAGAAAAATCTTAAATTATGTTAAGTATCGTTGGTTTGTAAAATAAAAAAAAATAATAAGAAATAAAAATAAAACTATATCGTGACGAAATAAATTATCTTTCCAAGTTTTGAAGTTTTTAAATGCGCGAATAAAATTTGGAGTATTTTTATGAAATCATAAAATTTAAACGTCAGTTCCGAACCCGGGTACTGTAATCTATGAAGAAGTGCCTTTACCGATTGCGCCGCGACTCCTTGGGAGAAAAGCAAAGAAAAAGCTTTCAAAATGAAAGAGATGTTCAATTTTGCATTGCGTTATTTGATAAAGTTAAAAATTTTTTCGGGCTTTATTTTTAAGTTAATGCATTCAAACTTCATATATCGATTGCAAATAACGGTAATTTTTAAACAAAAAACTTTAAAAAAAAAAAAAAATGCTTACATATTTTTCGCAAAAGGGAAAAAAAACGAAAAACACATTTAAAAAAAAAAAAAACCCTAATTTTACGATATTTTATCAATCTTTGTACAGATTACGTATAATATTGTTCTACCAGTGTTTCTCAAATTGGGGGGGTCCCCTTGGGGGGCTCTACGAAGGTGGAGCATACTGAAAAGTCGAAAACAAAAGATATTATTTAAAAATTATTAATTTACTGAAAAAAAAACATTCTAAAAACATAATAAAAAAAATTAAATACATAAACATAATAAAATACATAACAAAAAATAAAATACACATTTACACTGATATATTACACTTATAAATGTATCAATGCTATAAAATGTATTTTATAACTAATTTAACAATACTAAGTTAAAAACAAGTTTAATAATAACCAGTGCAACCATAGGATTGTCATATATGAAATTATATACAACAATTATAATAAATCCCTTAACTGCCGATTAAAAATTACGCGATTCTTTTCCAATGCCAACCGTTTTCCACATAGACTCGCAAATGTGATGTATTGGGGGGAGAGGAAAGAAATAATGAAGTAAATAATCTGAAATAAGAGTAAGTCCTTCGCAAACATTGTCAAGGTCCTGATTGCTTAAATTTGGGAAAAATTTTTTTAGATAGCGTGCACAGAAAAAAATCATACTTCGGAAAACGTATATATACGTCCGGGATATTAACGCCTTTGCTGAGGATACGTTTATATACGCCGGTGGCCTTTTTGGGTTTTAAACCTTTTTTAGATGGCGGGTTTTTTGGGAAAAAGCCCTTAAAAGGTTAGACAGAAATCGAAACTGAAAACGATAAAGCGCCCTCTTCTGGGAGGGGGGTTGGGCGTGTCAAAAAGGGGCGCGTACCCTGTCGTACTGGTCGTAATGATCGAAGGTAAATGTTCCTTCATAAAGATGAATTTTAAATTTCCC
>BMAV01026224.1:0-10426 GCA_019973955.1 Trichonephila inaurata madagascariensis | reverse complement strand
CACTTAAGCAGACTATTGAAATAGGGACGAATTTGAAAGAAACAGTTGGGCATAACTTTTGAACTAATCTGAATTTCGTCAAGCGTCGAATATTCGTGATCAGCGTTGAAATTGTGTTCAAGAAAAATTAAGTTTGTTGGGAATTGGCCGGTTTCTTAAAATCGGTCGGTAAGTTGGCTTTCAATCCAAATAGGTCAGTTTTTTCAAGAAGGTGTTTGATTTTAAGAAAAGGTTACACGAATTTCGTGAAATGGAGTCCAGATTTAGTTTCCCTGGTCGAAATTCGAGGAAATGGGTCACTTTGGTAAGTTTCTAGGGTAAAAAGTGGTGGGTATGTAAATTTAAAAACAGACTTTTGGGACAAAGGGACGAATTTCAAAGAAGGTTGTATAACTTTGAACTATATGCAATTTCGACAAGCGCAATACATATTCGTGATCAGCGTTGAATTTTCTGCAAGAAAAACTAAGTTTGGTGAGAATTGGCAGGTTTCTTAAAATCGGTCGGTAAGTTTTTCCAGCCAAATAGGTCGTTTTTTCAAGAAGGTGTTTCATTTTTAAAAAGATACCGGAATTTCGTGAAATGGAGACCAGATTTAGATTCCTGGTCAAATTTCGAGGAAATGGGTCACTTTGGTAAATTTCTAGGGAAAAAAAAAAGTGTTGGGGATGTCAATGAAACAGATTATTGAAAGAGGGGACGAATTTCAAACAAACATTTGGGCATAACGTTTGAACTGTTTGGGAATTTTACAAGCGCCATACATATTCGTGATCAGCGTTGAATTTTGTGCAAGAAAAATTAAGTGTGGTGAGAATTGGCAGGTTTCTTAAAATCGGTCGGTAAGTTGGCTTTCCAGCCAAATGGGTCGGTTTTTTCAAGAAGGTGTTTTATTTTTTAAAAAAGATACGATTTGTGAAACTCAGACCAGAATTAGATTCCTTGTCAAATTGTGAGGGAAATGGGTCACTTTGGTAAATTTCTAGGGTAAAAAAAAGTGGTGGGGATGTCAATGAAACAGACTATTGAAAGAGGGGACGAATTTCAAAGAAACATTTGGGCATAACTTTTGAACTGATTGGAATTTTGACACAAGCGTCGTACATATTCGTGATCAGCGTTGAACTTTGTGCAAGAAAAAGTAAGTTTGGTGAGAATTGGCCGGTTTCTTAAAATCGGTCGGTAAGTTGGCGTTCAATCCAAATAGGTCAGTTTTTTCAAGAAGGTGTTTGATTTTAAGAAAAGGTTACAAGAATTTCGTGAAATGGAGTCCAGATTTAGATTCCTGGTCAAAATTCGAGTGAAATGGGTCAGTTTGGTAAGTTTCTAGGGTAAAAGAAAAGTTGTGGGTATGTCAATTAAACAGACTATTGAAAAAGGGGACGAATTTCAAAGAAGCAGTTGGGCATAACTTTTGAACTATATGCAATTTCGACAAGCGCAATACATATTCGTGATCAGCGTTGAATTTCTGCAAGAAAAACTAAGTTTGGTGAGAATTGCGGTTTTTCTTAAATCGGTCGGTAAGTTGGCTTTCCAGCCAAATAGGTAGCTTTTTCAAGAAGGTGTTTCATTTTTTAAAAAAAAGGATACCGGAATTTCGTGAAATGGAGACCAGATTTAGATTCCTGGGCAAATTCGAGTGAAATGGGTCACTTTGGTAAATTTCTAGGGTAAAAAAAAGTGGTGGGGATGTCAATGAAACAGACTATTGAAAGAGGGACGAATTTCAAAGAAACAATTGGGCATAACTTTTGAACTAATTGGAATTTCGACAAGCGTCGTACATATTCGTGATCAGCGTTGAACTTTGTGCAAGAAAAAGTAAGTTTGGTGAGAATTGGCCCGTTTCTTAAAATCGATCGGTAAGTTGGCTTTCCAGCCAAATGGGTGTTTTTCAGGTAGGTGTTTCATTTTTAAAAAGAGACAGAAATTGAAACCAAAACCAGATTTAGATTCCTGGTCAAATTTTGAGGAAATGGGTCACTTTGGAAAATTCTAGGTAAAAAAAAAAGTGGTGGGTAGTCAATGAAAACAGACTATTGAAAGAGGGGAAGAATTTCAAAGAAACATTTGGGCATTACTTTGAACGGATTGAATTTTGACACAAGCGCCATACATATTCGTGATCAGCGTTGAATTTTGTGCAAGAAAAATTAAGTGTGGTGAGAATTGGCAGGGTTTTTAAAATCGGTCGGTTAGTTGGCTTTCCAGCCAAATAGGTCGGTTTTTTGAAGAAGGTGTTTCATTTTTAAAAAAGAGATACAGGAATTTCGTAAAACGGAGACCAGATTTAGATTCCCGGTCAAATTTCGAGTGAAATGGGTCACTTTGGTAAATTTCTAGGTTAAAAAAAAAGTGGTGGGGATGTCAATGAAACAGACTATTGAAAGAGGGGCCGAATTTCAAAGAAACAATTGGGCATAACTTTTGAACTAATTGGAATTTCGACAAACGTCGTACATATTCGTGATCAGCGTTGAATTTTCTGCAAGGAAAACTAAGTTTGGTGAGAATTGGCAAGTTTCTTAAAATCGGTCGGTAAGTTGGCTTTCCAGCCAAAAAGGTCGGTTTTTTTCAAGAAGGTGTTTCATTTTTTTAAAAAAGATATAGGGATTTCGTGAAACGGAGACCAGATTTAGATTCCCGGTAAAACGAGTAAAATGGATCTCTTTGGTAAATTTCTAGGGTAAAAAAAAAAACAGTGTTTAGCATGTCACTGAAACAGACTATTGAAAGGGGGACGAATTTCAAAGAAACAGTTGGGCATAACTTTTAAACTATTTGGAATTTCGACAAGCGCTATACATATTAGTGATCAGCGTTGAAATCTATGCAAGAAAAACTAAGTTTGGTTGTAATTGGCCGGTGTTTTAAAATCGGTCGCTAAGTTGGCTTTCCAGCCAAATAGGACGGTTTTTTCAAGAAGCTGTTTCATTTTTAAAAAAAGATACAAGAATTTCGTTAAACGGGGACAAGATTTAGATTCCTGGTCAAATTTTGAGTGAAATGGGTCACTTTGGTAAGATTCTAGGGTTAAAAAGTGGTTGCTGCCAATTTAAACAGACTATTGAAATAGGGGACGAATTTGAAAGAAACAGTTGGGCATAACTTTTGAACTAATTTGAATTTCGTCAAGCGTCGTAACATATTCGTGATCAGCGTTGAATTGTGTTCAAGAAAAATTAAGTTTGGTGAGAATTGGCCGGTTTCTTAAAATCGGTCGGTAAGTTGGCTTTCCATCCAAATAGGTCAGTTTTTTCAAGAAGGTGTTTGTTTTTAAGAAACGGTTACAAGAATTTCGTGAAATGGAGTCCAGATTTAGATTCCTGGTCAAAATTCGAGTGAAATGGGTCACTTTGGTAAGTTTCTAGGGTAAAAAAAGTGGTGGGTATGTCAATTAAACAGACTATTGAAAAAGGGGACGAATTTCAAAGAAGCAGTTGGGCATAACTTTTGAACTATATGCAATTTCGACAAGCGCAATACATATTCGTGATCAGCGTTGAATTTTCTGCAAGAAAAACTAAGTTTGGTGAGAATTGGCAGGTTTCTTAAAATCGGTCGGTAAGTTGGCTTTCCAGCCAAATAGGTCGCTTTTTTCAAGAAGGTGTTTCATTTTTTAAAAAAAGTTACCGGAATTTCGTGAAATGGTGACCAGATTTAGATTCCTGGGCAAATTTCGAGTGAAATGGGTCACTTTGGTAAATTTCTAGAATAAAAAAAAAGTGGTGGGGATGTCAATGAAACAGACTATTGAAAGAGGGGACGAATTTCAAAGATACAATTGGGCATAACTTTTGAACTAATTGGAATTTCGACAAGCGTCATACATATTCGTGATCAGCGTTGAATTTTGTGCAAGAAAAATTAAGTGTGGTGAGAATTGGCCGGTTTCTTAAAATCGGTCGGTAAGTTGGCTTTCAATCCAAATAGGTCAGTTTTTTCAAGAAGGTGTTTGATTTTAAGAAAAGGTTACAAGAATTTCGTGAAATGGAGTCCAGATTTAGATTCCTGGTCAAAATTCGAGTGAAATGGGTCACTTTGGTAAGTTTCTAGGGTAAAAAAAAGTGGTGGGGATGTCAATGAAACAGACTATTGAAAGAGGGGACGAATTTCAAAGAAACAATTGGGCATAACTTTTGAACTAATTGGAATTTCGACAAGCGTCGTACATATTCGTGATCAGCGTTGAACTTTGTGCAAGAAAAAGTAAGTTTGGTGAGAATTGGCCCGTTTCTTAAAATCGATCGGTAAGTTGGCTTTCCAGCCAAATGGGTCGGTTTTTTCAAGTAGGTGTTTCATTTTTAAAAAAAAGAGACAGGAATTTCGTGAAACTCAGACCAGATTTAGATTCCTGGTCAAACCCCCGAGGGAAATGGGTCATTTTTGGTAAATTTCTAGGGTAAAAAAGTGGTGGGTATGTAAAGGGAAAAACAGACTATTGAAAGAGGGACGAATTTCAAAGAAACATTTGGGCATAACTTTTGAACTGATTGGAATTTGACACAAGCGCCATACATATTCGTGATCAGCGTTGAATTTTGTGCAAAAAAAATTAAGTGTGGGGGAGAATTGGCAGGATTTTTAAAATCGGTGGTTAGTTGCTTTCCACAAATAGGCAGTTTTTGAAGAAGTGTTTCATTTTTAAAAAGAGATACAGGAATTTCGTAAAACGGAGACCAGATTTAGTTTCCCCGGTCAAATTTAGAGTGAAATGGGTCACTTTTGGTAAATTTCTAGGGTAAAAAAGTGGTGGGGATGTCAATGAAACAGAGTATTGAAAGAGGGGCTGAATTTTAAAGAAACAATTGGGCATAACTTTTGAACTAATTGGAATTTCGACAAGCGTCGTACATATTAGTGATCAGTGTTGAATTGTGTTCAAGAAAAATTAAGTTTGGTGAGAATTGGCCGGTTTCTTAAAATCGGTCGGTAAGTTGGCTTTCAATCCAAATAGGTCAGTTTTTTCAAGAAGGTGTTTGATTTTAAAAAAGGTTACAAGAATTTCGAAAAAATGGAGTCCAGATTTAGATTCCTGGTCAAAATTCGAGTGAAATGGGTCACTTTGGTAAGTTTCTAGGGTAAAAAAAAAGTGGTGGGTATGTCAATTAAACAGACTATTGAAAAAGGGGACGAATTTCAAAGAAGCAGTTGGGCATAACTTTTGAACTATATGCAATTTCGACAAGCGCAATACATATTCGTGATCAGCGTTGAATTTCTGCAAGAAAAACTAAGTTTGGTGAGAATTGGCAGGTTTCTTAAAATCGGTCGGTAAGTTGGCTTTCCAGCCAAATAGGTCGCTTTTTTCAAGAAGGTGTTTCATTTTTAAAAAAAGATACCGGAATTTCGTGAAATGGAGACCAGATTTAGATTCCTGGGCAAATTTCGAGTGAAATGGGTCACTTTGGTAAATTTCTAGGGAAAAAAAGTTTTGGGGATGTCAATGAAACAGATTATTGAAAGAGGGACGAATTTCAAACAAACATTTGGGTTTTAACGTTTGAACTGATTGAATTTTGACACAAGTGCCATACATATTCGTGATCAGCGTTGAATTTGTGCAAGAAAAATTAAGTGTGGTGAGAATTGGCAGGTTTCTTAAAATCGGCCGGTAAGTTGGCTTTCCAGCCAAATAGGTCGCTTTTTTCAAGAAGGTGTTTTATTTTTAAAAAAAAGATACAGGAATTTTCGTAAAACGGAGACCGGGATTTAGATTCCTGGTCAAATTTCGAGTGAAATTGGTCACTTTGGTAAATTTCTGGGGAAAAAAAAGTGTGGGATGTCAATGAAACAGACTATTGAAAGAGGGGACGAATTTCAAAGAAACAATTGGGCATAAATTTTGAACAAATTAGAATTTCGACAAGCGTCAAAATATATTCGTGATCAGCGTTGAACTTTGTGCAAGAAAAGTAATTTTATGAGAATTGGCCCGTTTCTTAAAATCGATCGGTAAGTTGGCTTTCCAGCCAAATGGGTCGGTTTTTTCAAGTAGGTGTTTCATTTTTAAAAAAAAGAGACAGGAATTTCGTGAAACTCAGACCAGATTTAGATTCCTGGTCAAATTTCGAGGGAAATGGGTCACTTTGGTAAATTTCTAGGGTAAAAAAAAAGTGGTGGGTATGTCAATGAAACAGACTATTGAAAGAGGGACGAATTTCAAAGCATTTGGGCATAACTTTGAACGGATTGGAATTTTGACACAAGCGCCATACATATTCGTGATAAGCGTTGAATATTGTGCAAGAAAAATTAAGTGTGGTGAGAATTGGCAGGATTTTAAAATCGGTCGGTTAGTTGGCTTTCCAGCCAAATAGGTCAGTTTTTTGAAGAAGGTGTTTTATTTTTAAGAAAAGATTATAAGAATTTCGTGAAATGGAGTCCATATTTAGATTCCTGGTCAAAATTCCAGTGAAATGGGTCACTTTGGTAAGTTTCTAGGGTAAAAAAAAAGTGGTGGGCATGTCAATTAAACAGACTATTGAAAAAGGGGACGAAATTCAAAGAAGCAGTTAAGCATAACTTTTGAATATATGCAATTTCGACAAGCGCAATACATATTCGTGATCAGCGTTGAATTTTCTGCAAGGAAAACTAAGTTTGGTGAGAATTGGCCGGTTTCTTAAAATCGGTCGGTAAGTTGGCTTTCCAGCCAAAAGGTCGGTTTTTTCAAGAAGGTGTTTCATTTTTAAAAAAAGATACAGGGATTTCGTGAAACGGAGACCAGATTTAGATTCCCGGTCAAATTTCGAGTAAAATGGGTCACTTTGGTAAATTTCTAGGGAAAAAAACAGTGTTTAGCATGTCACTGAAACAGACTATTGAAAGAGGGGACGAATTTCAAAGAAACAGTTGGGCATAACTTTTGAACTTTTTGGGAAATTTTCGACAAGGCCATCTTTTGGGATCAGTGTTGAATTTTAAATTAAGAAAACAAGTTTGTTTAAAATTGGCCGGTGTTTTAAAATCGGTCGCTAAGTTGGCTTTCCAGCCAAATAGGTCTTTTTTCAAAAAGTGTTTATTTTTAAAAAAAAAGATACAAGAATTTCGTTAAACGGGACAAGATTTAGTTTCCCTGGTAAAATTTTTGAGTGAAATGGGTCACTTTTTTATGATTCTAGGGAAAAAAAGGGTATCATGCCATTAAACGACTATTGAAATAGGGACGAATTTAAAAGAAACTTTTGGGGCATAACTTTTGAACTTTTTGGGTTTTTGACACGGCCATGCATATTCTGATCAGCGTTAAATTTTTGTGCAAAAAAAAATTAAGTGTAGTGAGTTGGCAGGGTTTTTAAAATCGGTCGGTTAGTTCTTTCCAGCCAAAAGGCAGTTTTTAAGAAGGTGTTTCATTTTAAAAAAGAATACGGGTTTTCGTAAAACGGAGACCAGATTTAGATTCCCGGTCAAATTTCGAGTGAAAGGGGTCACTTTGGTAAATTTCTAGGGTAAAAAAGTGGGGGGGATGTCAAAAACAGACTAAAAAGAGGGGAATTTCAAAAAAACAATTATAACTTTTAACTTTTTTGGAATTTGACGCGTCAATATTCGTAATTGGGGAACGTTGTGCAAGAAAAAGTAAGGGGTGAAAGGGCCCCGTTTTTTTAAAAATCGATCGGTAAGTTGGTTTCCAGCCAAATGGGTCTTTTTTTTTCCGAGGTTTTAATTTTTAAAAAAAGGACGGGAATTTCGTAAAACTCAGACCGATTTAGATTCCTGGTTAAATTTCGAGGGAAATGGGTCACTTTGGTAAGTTTCTAGGGTTAAAAAAAAAGTGGTATGCATGCCACTTAAACAGACTATTGAAATAGGGGACGAATTTGAAAGAAACAGTTGGGCATAACTTTTGAACTATATGCAATTTCGACAAGCACAATACATATTCGTGATCAGCGTTGAATTTTCTGCAAGGAAAACTAAGTTTGATGAGAATTGGACGGTTTCTTAAAATCGGTCGGTATGTTGGCTTTCCAGCCAAAAAGTCGGTTTTTCAAGAAGGTGTTTTCATTTTAAAAAAAGCCGGAATTTTCGGAAATGGAGACCAGATTTAGATTCCTGGTCAAATTTCGAGCTAAATAGGTCACTTTGGTAAATTTCTAGGGTAAAAAAAAAAGTGGTGGGGATGTCAATGAAACAGATTATTGAAAGAGGGGACGATATTCAAAGAAACATTTGGGCATAACTTTTGAACTGATTGGAATTTTGACACAAGCGCCATACATATTAGTGATCAGCGTTGAATTTTGTGCAAGAAAAATTAAGTGTTGTGAGAATTGGCAGGTTTCTTAAAATCGGTCGGTAAGTTGGCTTTCCATTCAAATGGGTCGGTTTTTTCAAGAAGGTGTTTCATTTTTAAAAAAGATACAGGAATTTCGTAAAACGGAGACCAGATTTAGATTCCTGGTCAAATTTCGAGTGAAATGGGTCACTTTGGTCAATTTCTAGGGTAAAAAAAAAGTGGTGTATGTCAATGAAACAGACTATTGAAAGAGGGACGAATTTCAAAGAAACAATTGGGCATAACTTTTGAACTATTTGGAATTTCGACAAGCGTCGTACATATTCGTGATCAGCGTTGAACTTTGTGCAAGAAAAAGTAAGTTTGGTGAGAATTGGCCCGTTTCTTAAAATCGATCGGTAAGTTGGCTTTCCAGCCAAATGGGTCGGTTTTTTCAAGTAGGTGTTTCATTATTAAAAAAAAGATACAGGAATTTCTTGAAACTCAGACCAGATTTAGATTCCTGGTCAAATTTCGAGGAAAATGGGTCACTTTGGTCAATTTCTAGGGTAAAAAAAAAGTGGTGGGGATGTCAATGAAACAGACTATTGAAAGAGGGGACGAATTTCAAAGAAACATTTGGGCATAACTTTTGAACTGATTGGAATTTTTTTGACACAAGCGCTATACATATTGTGATCAGCGTTGAATTTTTGCAAGAAAAATTAAAGTGTGGTGAAAATTGGCGGGGTTTTTTAAAATCGTGGTTATTGGTTTTCCCCCAAAATGGGTCGGTTTTTCAAGAAGCTGTTTTTTTTTAAAAAGAGTCAAAATTTCCAAACTGAGACCAGATTTAGATTCCGGTCAAAGTTTAGTGAAATTACTTTGGAATTTTTCGGGGGAAAAAAGGGTATGCATGCCATTAAACAGACTATTGAAATGGGGGACAAATTTCCCCAAAGAAACAGTTGGGCATAATTTTGAACAAATTTGGGAAATTTTCTTCGGGTACGTACATTTTCGTGATCAGGTTGAATTGTTTCAAAAAAAAATTAAGTTTGGTGAGAATTCCGGTTTCTTAAAATCGGTTGGTAAGTTGGCACAACCAAAAAGGTCATTTTTTTCAAGAAGGTGTTTTATTTTTAAAAAAAAGGTTACAAAATTTCGTGAAATGGAGTCCAGATTTAGATTCCGGTCAAAGAGTGAAATGGGTCATTTGGTAAGCCAGATTTTGGTGGGCATGCAATTAAACAGACTTTAAAAAGGGGGACGAAATTCAAAGGAAAGTTGAGATAACCCTTTTGAATATGTGAAATTTCGACAAGCGCAAACATATTCGTGATCAGCGTTAAATTTTCTGCAAGGAAAACTAAGTTTGGTGAGAACGGCCGGTTTCTTAAAATCGGTCGGTAAGGGTTTTCGCCAAAAGGTTTCTTTTTTCAAGGGTGTTTCATTTTAAAAAAAAGATACGGGGTTTTCGGGGGAGACCAGATTTAGATTCCCGGTCAAATTTCGAGTAAAATGGGTCACGGAAATTTAGGTTAAAAAAAAAACGTGTTTAGCATGTCACTGAAACAGACTATTGAAAGGGGACGTTTAAAGAAAAACAGTTGGGAAATTTTTGAACTGTTTAAATTTTCGACCCCGCACATATTGGGATCAGCGTTGAATTGTTTTCAAAAAAAATTAAGTTTGGGAAAATTGGGGTTTTTAAAATGGTCGGTAAGTTTTTTCCCCCAAAAAAGGCTTTTTTTAAAACTGTTTCTTTTTAAAAAAAGTTACAAAATTTCTTTTTAAACGGAGCCAATTTAGATTCCTGCTCAAATTTTGAGGAAATGGGTCATTTTGGGAAATTTTAGGTTAAAAAATAGTGGTATCTCCCTTAAACAACTATTGAAAGGGGGGGCGAATTTCAAAGAAACAGTTGGGCATAATTTTTGAACTTTGGAATTTCGCGGGCGTCGACATATTCGTGATCAGGTTGACTGTGCAAGAAAACAAGTTTGGGAATTGGCCGGTTTTTAAAATCGTTCGGTAAGTTGGTTTCAAAAAGGCCTTTTTTTTAAAGATGTTTTACTTTTAAAAAAAAAATTTGAAAAAAACCAAATTTAGATTCCTGGTCAGATTTCAGGAAAGGGGTCCGGGAAAAATTTTGGGAAAAAAAATTACCATGTCACTGAAACAGACTATTGAAAGAGGGAC
>BMAV01026223.1:61935-126429 GCA_019973955.1 Trichonephila inaurata madagascariensis | reverse complement strand
GATTCTTCTTCCGTAACACTTACTTCAATTCAAGTAGCCCTATTTATCTAATCTACATGCAATCTAAAATGAAAATCTAACAATTATTACAATTATCATTTGCTAAATATCTGCGTTACAATTAAAATTATATTAATCACTGTTCCGCTAGCAGCCTACCCTGTCTCTCTCCTTCTAACAGAAAGCCTGGAATTTTTATAGTATCTTAATTTTATTTTCCCGTTCTCTTCTTGGAAGCGTTCAAAAAAATTTTTTTAAGGACCCCAAAAAATTCCCTAAGTTGTTATGAAAAGCCCGGGGATAAGCCCTAAAACCTTACTGTTGAAAATTTTAAAAAAAGTTTTGCTGCAAGGCGTTCAGGAGAATGCAAGTGATTATTTTTTAAAAATAGGTTTAAAAGGGTTTTTTATTGCTCCTCGGGTTTAGTTATCAGTGCACGTTCTCATTAATCTTCATACATTCTCATAAGTGTTAAAGGCTAAAAAAAAGGGGTTAAACGAGAAATGTCTGTTTCTCCTCAAAACCCTGACACCCCGATCGGGATCGGACAATTCAAATATATTTGTGTTTAAAAAAATTTTAAACCCCGGGTCCTCGCGCCTGTTTTGCTCCAATTTTTCGGGTGAAGGGCCCCAAAATTTTAACATTGTTTTAAATAAAAAAAAAAAATTAAGTCAATTTGATACATATTTTGACAAGTTTTTTCTTTTATACAAAAAAATTATTAAATTTGCACACAAATGAGATAACATTAATTTAAACTAAAACCCAAATTTTTGCATCAAAATGCATAATTTTTATTTTCATAAAACCCAAAGTATATAAAAAACGTATATGTAATAAACATACTTTATAATTAATGAAAAGAAAATTAGAAAGTAAAAAAAATATTTTTTAAATTATTTTCCAAACATTGGGCCAATGTCCCAATGTAAATCTAGCGGGGGTTCCCCCCCAAAAAAAAACTTTTAAGGTCTTTTGGTTTAATTCGGTAACAGTGATTGCATCGGCCTGAAGGTTAATGACTAAAATGTGCATCTAGAAAAAAATCTGGTTCGCTTTTTTGGAATCTTGGGGCTTTTCTTGTTGCGAGGTGTAAAAACACCTGCTGGTGATCGGGGGGGTTAAATGTTTCTCGTTACCTAACCAAGAAAAACTTAAAATAAATTTAATAAATTTTAACAAAAAATACACAAAAAAAGGGCTAAATTTTTTTTTAAAAATGTATCTTTTTATCAGGGAAATATGTTTGTCTTGGGAAAGGAAAATTTTTTATATACGACAACCCTTGCCAAGGAAATTTAAATATGCTCTTTTAAACAAATAAATAAATTTTGTCCCCCTAACTTTGGATCAAAAATAAATTTTCCTTGTTTACCCTTATGATCATACTCGCAATGTCTTAGCCGGGGGCTTCTTGAAATATTTTTTTGCGTGCCTCGGGGTTTAAATGTTTTGGTCTCCCTTTCTTTCTTTTAAATTTTTGCGGTAAAATAAGGATTGTGTGGGTTAAAATGGGACATTTATCTTTTAAACGTGGGTATGGATTATACATTTTGTATCCTTTCATTCAAAATTAGTGACACTTAAAACTTATATATTCATATGCTTTGAATATATGTGTCCATTTATAAATTAAAAAGTACTTACAGTTAAAAATATTTAGAGATTTACAATTAAGTTTTCAGAGCAATGGAATTGTTTAATATCGTTAAGGTGAGAAAGTTAAATTTTATTTTTATATTTTAAGATGATTAACCCTCTGGCCGGAACATCAATTTTTCTGCCGCTCTTAGAAACATCCGTCTGACAGACGGGTACGCAATGTTTTTTTTTTTTAATTTCATTACCTTAAGAACTGTTTTAAATGTCGTTATCGCTTATGAAATTGAGTAGAATTTTTAATATTTAAGTTTTTGTGAGGAACTCTATATTAATATATTTTTATCACAAGAATTGTGACTGATATTTTTATAAAAACTTATTAGAAATTATTTATATTCATGTAAAAATAATTAAAAATAGTAATACCAAAAACGAAAAAACTATAAGATTATCCGTATGATAGACAGTGAAAGATAAGAAAAATCACACCTATCGTGAGTTAAAAAAATTGCGAAGTACCACAACATGATTCTCTCACTAAGTAGAGTTCAACTATGCAATGCAGTCCACTCCAAAAATCACACCACAGCGTTATCTACAGGCATCAAAGCAAATCCCCCCCCGTCCGAGAGACGGATAATCCTGTCAGAGTTTTAAGACTATTATAAACTCGAATAATAAATGAAAAGAGATTAATTTTTCACACACACACACAATTTAATTATGAACACTGTCTTTAATTCATGATACCAAAGTGTATTTCAGTTAAAACTACTTATGAATTCATATAATATGACATTTTTTATAGCAAATACAATAAAATAATCTAATATGAAAATGAAACTGACTAAATAAGATCATAAAAAATATTGCAAAATCAAACAGTCTCAAATTATGTATTAACTACGCAGGCTTTCAATTGTTAGGTGGCCGTGATAGACGATGGCAATGGCCAAGAACTTATTGGCCAATATTGTTTCTGTCGTATCGAGATTTCGAACCTTGTTCCTTTTCAGAAGAAACATGTAAAGGAGCTGGTGTACGTAAAATCTGCTGACGTCCAAAATCCTTACGGTGGTATAGTGTGGTAATTCTGGAGAGAGGGTCCCATCTCAGATATAGTATCGTCACTTCAAGTCAAGCTCAAAGCCCTGCTGTTTAGTGTGGCGTTGTATTTTGGAGAGGGGGTGCCAGCTCAGATGTCGTCCTCACCAAGGCTAAAACTTATGAGGTTGATTGCTTAGTAACCCTCGTTTTGTTTTATACTTCAGTATTTAACTCTCAGTCACTCTCACTCATCAAGGTTCTAAATTTCGAGGTACGTCTCTAAATGGCCCTAGAGTTATTTTGAAGAATAACGTTAAGGCGCAATTCATCAACCAAAATGTTAAGATACAATATATATTTCGTATCTGCTTCAATAAACTCCTTGATAAATTTAATAAAATTATGCATGAATGAATGATGAAGATGATTTTATGAAAGAAAATGCCTCAATTAAAAAAATTAATAAATTAAAAATTTTGTTTCTACCATTCTTCCTTTCGTAAAATTGTCTTTATAGCCAAATCTAGTGCAAATTAATTACTCTCTTCGGAAAGGATCAAATCAATGTTGCCTTTGTTAGTTTAAAAACTAAAATAATTAGTAATGTATAAATATAATGATGGCATTTTGAAGTAATGTGAAATTTTTAGTAAAAAATACCGTGTACAATCTATATTTCTTTTAAATTATTGAATACTTAATTGAAACTTATTTTAAGAAATCACAGATTATGTAGCCTTATTAATATTATTTTTTTTAATAGAGTAAAAAAAATTTATAAAAAAGTAGATAATTCAGTGCTTACATATTTGATTTTAATTTAAAAACTAGCAAAGATGAGACTGAAAGGATACAGGATAGTCGACATTTTGAAGATTTCAATAGGTTTGGCAAAAGAGTATTATACAAATTTTAGTTGGTTTTACGCACAGAAAAATATATTTTTGCCTTTAAAAAAATGGGGGTATTTTTTTTTTAAAAAGCGTAAATTTTGTAACCATTTTTTAATCCTTTTTTCTTAATATTTCTAATACTATTTTTACTGCGGTTCGTCTTATAAATTTTGTTACACAATCTTAAAATTTTTTTGTAATTCTGTATAAATTAACGAAATACTTTTTAAAAAAAATACAATTATTCAATATTTTGTTTTGCTTTTCCAAATTAGTAAAAAAAATATGTATCTGTTTTTATTTTCTTCAGCATATGTACTACATATGTTTAAAGAATTTAAATTTTTTTTTTTTTTTGAATTTTGTCAGTATCTTCAATATGTTTTACAATATCAATAGACAAAAAAATTTTTTTCCTTGAAGCTTTTTTTTTAAATTTTACATTTTTTTCCTGGTTCTTTTTTTTTTTCTAAAATTTAACACATTTACCATGTGTTTTTTCCCTTTAACAATTTTTTTTAAAAACGATTCATGCTGTTGTTTAAAAAAAAAACAATATTTAGACTTTTCATTAATTACTTCCTTCTTTTTCTTAAAGGGTTTAATCATGTCGAAAATTAAGATCACAAACATGTTTTTTTGACATTCTTCTAAATTTGACATCAAAAAAATGGTAAATTTTTTTTTTATATTTTAAGAACAGGTATACAATATCAATCTTCGGGGGCTTAGGAAAGAAGTTGTTTACACTTTTTAGAAATTCTGGATTAAGACCATTTATGTATATCGAATTTTGCCGCAGTTTTTTGAATATTGCATTAAGGTATCCGACTACGTTCGGAAAACCGTGAGTTTAAAAAAGCGTATAAATGGATAATATTTATGATATTTAGTGTCATTTAGATTAGAAAATGTATATAAAATTGTTTTAAAAATATTATTACAATAAAAAAGTATTTAAGTACAATATGTTGGCAAAACATGAACATAGAATGACCCATTTTCAAAATATTCTTTTTTTGTGAAAAAATGCTTCTATTAGAATAATATTTTGCCTTTATAGCTCAGACCTCTCTATAGAGGCTCAATTGGAATTTTGGAAATATATAACTTAGAAGTGGGTTTATCCATATTTTACGACAACAGAAGAGAGCAATTTTAAGAAAAAAACGCCGATAATTATATATTTCAATGGGTTGTAACTCTGAAAATAATGTGAATTTTTCAAAAATCATAGCTGAGCCTCTGTACAGAGGTCTTAGATATATACTGGCAAAATATTATTATAATAGAAGCATATTTCACAAAAGGAAAACATTTTGAAAAATGGTTATTCTAAGTTAATTTTTGGCCGAAATATTGCATTTAAATAATTTTTTTTGTCAAAATGTCTTTAAATCCATTTTATACAGGTATTCTAATCTAAGTGACACTAAATATCATGAAAATTATCCATTTATGCTCTTTTTTAAAATCACGGTTCCGAACGTAGTCGGATACCTTAAAGCAGGCTGTTTGTAATGAGAATGACTTCTCATTGTCGTTTAGATAATTCTTTAAGATAGCAAAATGTTGGCAGGTTCGGAGTTGGTCAGTATACAGCGGAGGTGTCTCGATGGTTACAAGGGCCACCGGAAGTCATCTCCTGGTTCAAATAAGTGGCACTCTCACCAGGAAGGTCGACCAAAGCTACCAGTGTGCAATGACATCTACACAGGATCACTACTTTGCATTAAGCGCACGATGACATCGGTAGTCAATTCCTCCTCAGCTTGCTCCTGACCCTTCTGCTCTGTCTGAAAGAAGAATTTCCAGGCAAACAGTCTACAAATGTCTTATAGAGACTGGTCTTAACGCCCGGCATCCAGTCTTGTGTGTAACTTTGACTGCCACCAATAGGATAAACCGATTTCAGTGGAGCCTAAAATATAAGTCGTGGGCACCACTAAAATGGAGGCGTGTTCTTTTCAGTGATGAGTTGAGATTCACCAGACAAAGTGATTCTTGTCGAGTCTTTACCTGGAGAGAAAGTAGAGTTAGCTTTCATTCCTCTTCCATTACAAAAATCGTCAGATTTGGTGACAATGCAATCCTTGTGTGGAAAAGCATAATGTTGAACAGTCGTACAACACTATACGTCTTAGATGCGGGTACTTTCAACTGACAGAGCTATAGGGATGAGAGGTCCTTGAAGGCTATGAAAGCTCTGGGTGCTGTAGACCTGGACTACATTTTAATGGACGATAATACGCGACCCCACAGAGCTCGCATTGTTGATGAATGTCATGAAAAAGAAAGGATATTTGCCATACGGATTGGCCATTGAGATCTGCAGATCTTAATCCAATTGAACATGTTTGTGATGGTATAAGAAGAGCTTTTTTTTTCATTCAGCCTTCTCCAAGGACCCCTCAAAAATTAAAAGTCACTCTTCCAGATGAATGGGCTTTGTTGCCACAAACATTCATTGACATCCTCATAAGCAGTATGACAGCCCACTGTGAGATTTATATACTGGTGCATGGTTAAATGTTTTACCTCTGAATCATGATTTCACACTTTTTGATAAGACCATGTATCTTCATTCAAAATTTAAATCTTTTTCATTTTGCTATGTTGTTATATCCTTTCTCACATTTTAATAGGTCTTTGTACTAAATTCCATGGCAACACAGTAAATAGTTCAACAATTTTCACAGATTTTATGTTTGTGACTTTAATTCTGGACATGAGTGCTTTTTATTCTGCAATCTAAAAGTTATAAAAATGCCTCAATATATAAGCGTAAAATTCTATTCATTTATTTTTTTTTTCAGCTCTTAAGGTATCCGACTACGTTCGGAACCGTGATTTTGCAAAAGCAAGTAAATGGATAATATTTTTGATGTTTAGGGTCACTTAGATTAGACAATGTATATAAAATTGGGTTAAGAATAGTATTACAATAAAAAATTATTTAAGTACAATATTTTGACAAAAAATTAACTTAGAATAACCTTTTTTCCAAATATTCTCCTTTTGTAAAAAATGCTTCTATTGTATTAATATTTTGCCTGTATATAGCTCAGACCTCTATACAGAGGCTCAACTAGAATTTTTGAAATGCATAACTTAGAAGTCATTTTATCCATGTTTTACGAAAACAAAAGGGAGAAATTTTAAGAAAATACGCCGATAATTATTTCAAATGGTTGTAACTCTGAAAATAATGTGAATTTTTCAAAACCCATAGTTGAGCCTCTGTACAGAGGTCTGAGCTATATACAGGCAAAATATTAATACAGTAGAAGCATTTTTTACAAAAGGCGAACATTTGGCAAAAAGGTTATTCTAAGTTAATTTTTTGCCAAAATATTGTATTTAAATAATTTTTTTGTCATAATGTCCTTAAAACAATTTTATACGTATATTCTAATCTAAGTGACACTAAATAGCATGAAAATTATACATTTATGCGCTTTTTTAAAATCATGGTTCCAAACGTAGTCGGATACCTTAAAGATAACTGCAAAGCCATTTTTGTATCCATGAGGAAGGTTTACTTTTACCAGAATAAATTTTCGAATGGTATGTTTAACTTATTACATTAATAAAAATCAAACCTTTTAATTTTATTATTTTTACTCTATATTTTATTCCACATTTACTTTATCTACAGAAACGATTCTTAGATGTAGACGAATAACTCACGGCAAATATTCCTTTTTTCCCCTTTCTGTAACTTCAGTAAAAGAAATCGAAGTAACGTAAAAAATGAAATTCTTTTAAGTTTTTTTTCCATAGAAAGTCCCTATCTTTTTCTCGTTATTTTATTTTCAGAAAGAAGTCAAATGTTTGCCGTGCTTCTTCTAAAAGGTTTGACTTCTGTAACTGACAGGTAAAAAGTTAACGCTGATGTTTAAGGGACTTTTAATTTGATCTGAAATTCCTCGGAACTAGATAAGTGTTTCTATAAAACTTTTTTTTTACTCCTCTTATTATTTTAACACATCTTGGGATTCGGGAAAAACTGAAAATAATTTCAACAGGAGCACTCAAAAGAAAAAATTAATAAAACATTGAAACAGAACTCTTCCAAAATAAATGCCAGGGTTCTTTTTTTCTAATTTAAAAAGTTTACTATTAATTTAAATTCAATGAACTTATTACTGACATCCTGAATCACTCTCAAAATTAACTGTTCTGTAGTTAAAATTTGTTTTAATTGACCAAATGGAAAATATTACATTTTGTTTCATTTCTGTTGTATTTTAATTCAACAATTTCTTCACACCCGAAAGATATTTCAAGCATTAAAAGTTATTATAGAATTCATTAAGAAGTACTTAAGCATATGGTATTGCTAATATATATGGGGATGAATCAAAACATAATTTTAAATAATATTGATGTTTGTGTATTTTCATATATTTAAGCCACATATTACTGTTATATAAAACATATTTTTTTTAAAAAATATTAAATTAAAATATCTGATTGTTTTTTATTTCTAATGAACTGCGGATTGGTATTTTATCATTGTAGACCTAGTACATTCCCGGAAGCTGTTATCTCTTTTTAGTGCGGCACTATATAGGCGGATACCACAATCACCGCAAGTAATTTTGACGTCCAGTTTCCTCCCCAGAGGGAGACACCCAAGCTCTGACGAAGTGATTCTCTACTAGGATTTGATTTTGCAGAGAGCACCCAAGCCAAACAGACACTCTAGGGATCTTTTACATGGCGTATAATCATACAACATGACAGCTGTCAATTTTCTGCATCATGAAAACCTACCGAATTGGGCCGGGGTCGAACCCGCAACCTTGGGTGCAGAAGGCCAGCGACAAGCCAACCACGCCACTCAGCTCACAAAAAGAAACTTCTCACGTCGGGAATCGAACCCGGGCCTCCTAGTTGAGAGTCAAGTATCCTAAGCACTAGACCATGTGGGATTGTTTGTTCACATAAACAGATAAAAATCACAAACATTATTAGCATGTTACTTCGTAATTTGTGACATCAGTCAGATGGTGTCGGCTTCGTTCTTTTATCTTCCACACCAAGCCAAATCAGCCTATTTGAAGCAGTTTAATCTTTAAATATCATAATCAATTATCGCCCATACAATCATTTCATTCATAATTTTAACTTAAGTTATAACAGTTTTCTAAAATTAAGAACGTAGAATTACTTTTAAAGTATTATGTTATCCTCTTAATAAAGTAAAACAATTGAGCATTTTTCTGCATGTATGTGTGAATTAAGGTTATAAAATTATGTTTATTTTCAGTGTAATCGTTCATATACTGTAATTTTACATTGACACTATTTCTAAAATCAGGGTTTTTATTCGGAAAAAATATTCACTTATACGTGATTGTTCGAAATTAATCTAGTCTTAAAAATTTAAACTCAAAATGAAAAAAAAAACTGTGGTACTATTCAAATTATTGCATTAATGATTTGCCTTAAAGTTATTATGAAATAATGTAGTTTGTATAATTATATAAAATCGTCAATATTTTAAAAAATCAATTTTCGTAAATGTATTCGCTTGAAATAAAGGTATAGCACTGTAGTAGAGCTTTTTACGCATAAATCATTATGTGTAGAAAGTGTTTCATAATTAAGAAAACATAATAATTTATTACTAAAATGTGTGTATATTAAAAAAATATTTGATTTATTATCGGATTCGCTGATTCATTTATTCACTTCAAGAAAATTTCTTTTTGTATTTTTGTGTAAGCTATCTTTAAAAACATTTGCTAATACTAATACGAAATAGATAAAGATAATTTTCTAGAACTCGTGCTGTACAACAGTGGTCTTCAATCCCCGGGTCAGGGATCAGTACCAGGCCACCCAAGGAACATTAGATTATTTAATGGGATGAACTTCTCTCGGGTTTGTACAACTTTCCATAAAAATCACTTTACATTAATTTATTGGTGTAACTGTAGTTCATTCTGAAGACATATTTAAACACAATTAAATTAAAATTATTAAATCAAAACAATCTAAAGTATAAGCAATAAACGTCCCACCCTCAGTGGGGTGGGTTAAATTTGTCAAACATTGACTGGTCCGCGGTGATAAAAAGATATAAGAGCATTGCCGTATGAATTAAGTTGTGAACCGAAATTCGTGAGCAATTTTTCCCTTAGGTGCAATAATAAAATGGTAATTCGACCGATCAGGTTAATCCAAATGTAAGCTAGGCTGAACCTATCTAACATCCACCTAATAACGTCTATGTTGTACAAACAAAGATGGTTGGAAAAGGAAATATAGTAAAAATTTTAAAAAGGGGGCCGGGGGTTTCGGGTAAGACGTCCCGCACACGTGAATTTTGGGGCATGTAGGGAAAAAAACGGTGATGTGCCCAATTTTGCATCCTTTTGCAGAACATTTTTTTTAATTTTTCACATATCCAAAAATAATCAGTACAAACGGACCCCTGGGGTTTTTACGTGAAACTGAACATGACCGGAACATCTGCTTATGCACCTCAGGGCCCAAGGTCACGTATGCTAATTTGGGCACAGTAGGCCTTGGCTTTCATGGGCTGTTGCACCCCTAAGTTTATGGATTAATTACTAGTGGCCTCCATTAAGAAGATTGTCGTTGAGTCCATAACACAGAAGATTGCGTTTGCAACGGGGCCTATCTAGAAGGATATTCCTGAAAAAATGTCATGGGGTTGTGCACTCAGGTGAAAAAAAAAACTTCAGAGAACCAAGACGTTCTAAACCTTCAAAAAATCGATTTTTCAATTTTTTTTTTTTTTCTTAAAAAAGTAAATTTAATGCTGATTTCAAAAAAAGTATAAAAATTTTATAAATTTTTAAAGGGTTAATACCCGATTAATATTTTGGGTTTTTAAAAAGTAAACAACTTTGTGCGGTTTGAAAAAATGTCTTGTATCTGGAGAAAAGTACATCTATAAACTTTCCCTCCCAGGACCAGTTCTTGTCAAGATTAAAAACATAATTACAAACATGTACATAATTTTTAAAACATATATACACTGGTTTGTGCAAAACTTAAGCAACTATGTAAACATTTGCGAATAGAAATTGGAAAAGGAAGTCTGGAGATCAGTGGGGAACCGTAAGTCAGTAGAAACGTCATGCGTATGCAAATATCAGGAAAAAAACGTCGAAGCGATGTGAGCGTACGAAAAAGCGTGTTGTTCGCGCGCTGCTCAACAGTAGAATGAAATGAAGGACGGAGCACAATTCACCATATTCTCTGCAAGTGTCGTTGTGAAAAGGCGAAGAAATCCCCTGGACGATTTCACACGTGGAAAATGATCGGAAAGTTGGAGGAGGGGCGTACTGTCACCAATGCGCTGCGGTTCGGAATCAACAAAAGTGTCGTTTCGCCCCTTGGAAAACTTTCCCAAAACCACGGTACAGTGTTAGAAAGGTTGGTGTGGCCGCCCGAGGACGACAACTGCAGGGATGACCGATATATCATCCTGCAGGCGAAAAAATTTTGACAGCAGTCAGCAAGCGCCATTTCTCAGAAACCTGTCAGCAACAGGTCGACGGTAGCGGTTTACTGTTGCCGGCCCCTTCACAAAGGAGGCATTTTCCCCCGCCGTCCTGAACGCGCCTCCCGTTGAAAGATGGTCCCGGAAACCACCGTTTACATGGGAGAGGCACAAAACGGGACAACGATCAAGGGGTTTGTCCTTTTTACGGATGAGTGGTTCAGTCCCGGGGTTCTCCGCTTTTTGGGAGAGAGATGGGGACCCGGTTTTCCCCCGTAAATCAGGAAAAGAACCGTTCGGTGGTCCTGGGTTCTTGTCGGGTTGGTTTTGCGAACGGCGAAACTGGGTTTCACATTTTGACAAGGGTTGAACGGGGATCCTATTGTGAGGAGGTTACTTCCCCCATGGATTTTTTCCCGGGGTGCCTTTGACCCGACTTCATTTTTATGGATGACAATATTGCCACATCGCATTCTTGCTGTTGAGGAGCTGCGGGAAAGTGAAAATATCGCTCGAATGGATTGGAGCGTGCCCCCCAGATTTAAATGCCATCGAACATGTGTGGGATGTTTTGGGGGGAGACGTTTGCCACCCTTACATCATCCGGGTACAACCAAAAAACTCAAACAGATGTTGATTGAAAGGGGCACTTACCTCAAGAAATTTTCACCAGCTGGTTCTGAGTATGCGGAGAGGGTAAAGCAACCATTGTAGTAAGGGGGGGGCATATACCATTTTAAAGGAACTTTTGCTTGTTGTTCTTCCTTTTGGGATAAAATAAGAGTCACGATACTATGCGTTCAATAAAGCTTGTTTTGTTTGATTCTATACCGTATGTGTTGTTTTCCCTTTTTTTCAGCGCCGATGCTTTCGTCACCCTTTTCGTACATAATACCTCCCCTCATTTCAAATTTCATGTCTCTAGATGATTTTTTTTGAAGTTATGGCAATAAAACCACCTGTTTCTTAAGTTTTGCACACCAGTGTTTTAAAACTTAACTGAAAAGCTTTTCAAGATGTTTTTCATGAGTTCCCAGAGCCCAAATAAAGGTTCAAAACTGTGTATAATCAAGCTTCAAAAAAAACATTTGAAAAACGAAATTTTCAAAATTTAAAGTAATGGAAAGGGAATATGCTTTAATGAAGGTAATATGCAAGAAAAAAACTATTAAAAAAATAAAAATAATTATTTACTTCAGGATCAACCCTTGTAAAGGACTTCGAAAAAAAAAACAAAGTTAAATTTTTTGGGGAATTTTAAAAAGTCAGCAAAGAGGCCAAGACTATTGAAAGTCAAAATAAAAAAAAGAATGGTGCTTTAGAAGACTTCATGCAAGATGAATACAAATCTGGAACATTTTAAATACCAAATTTTAGTACGCTGTACTATTTTATTCAGTATTTTTCATTTTACTCAAAATGTGTTTTTCTAGTTTTTAGGTACATCCGTAGAAAACTCTATCTATTATATCCTAGTAAACTTGATATAAGCTTGTGTATAGTAATAAAGCATTTAATGCTACAAATTTAATTCCTGAAATGTTAGTATTTTTATTTTTACGGTCAATCTTCTAAAAAAAATTTACCCTTTTTATCAAAATTTCAAAAAGTCAAGATTCAAATTTTTTTTAAAAAAATTTCTAAGCAATGAAATATAAAAAAACTAGAGAATTTAAATAATGGTACAATTTTGTAACTAAAACAGCATGTTTTGTGGTTTTATATGTTACAAAAGGAAAAATACAGGTACCTAATCAACACTATGTATACGAAAGCACCTTTTGGAGAGTACTTTTTCGAATCCTTATATTTCTAAAGATATTGCACACATTTAAAAATTGTATGTCAAAGTATATTAAGAAAAGTATATAGATTGTGCGACACAAATTTTTTTTATTTATGGAGTCTTTATTTTTGAAAATAATTCTCCTTCGAAAATCAAAATTTTTCTTGTTTTGCGTTAACTAAAACTTCCCTTCTCCCTTCAGTTGATTTAATAATAGTCTCCGCCATCAAATGTGTCGCCGAGATGGTGACAAATCTTATCTGACCACATTTATGAATTACAATAATGCAGGATAATACGGCATCAAGATTTGAGACCCCACCAAGCATGATAGCAGGTCACTTCGTATTCCAGAGCCATATCATAGCAATAATGTAAGGATTATGTGCTGTACTCCGTAAGAAACATTTTTTCGGAAAATTCCTAGTACCCTTTAACAACGAAATAACCACCGATCGCACATTTCACACATCAGCCTTCATATTCTGCTTATTAAATTGACTCTGTGCATATATTGCATTGACTCTGTGTTCATGATTTCAATACGATCTACGATCTGACGTTGCTCTAACTCTATGTGTTACGAATAACATTTCAAAAGAAACATCATTTATTGCCCATTTCTTTTTCTGTCTGATTGTTGAGTTTCTTCCTTTTATGCACAATCTTTCTTAGTGTTTCATTTTCATTCTCATGTTTTCTATAGATTGTGATGACTACATTAAAAATAATAGTTTTAAAAATATGGCATTTCACATTAATGCAACTTGATCGTGATGCAAAACATTTGAGAATTAGCTCATATCTTCATTTGATAATTTCTGTTTTTAAAAGCTAACATAATATTCCTCTTCGCTTAGTTTAACACTACAACGTCCGTCTGTGTCAATTTTGAGCCAGTTTATTTTGTTCTTTTTCCGCATTTTTGAAGGGAATTTGAAAAATTTTCGTGGCTTTTAAAATCATTTTCCCTGATGATTACACAGAAAATGTTTTGTGGTTCTAGGTTGATTAGGAGAGATTTTCAAACTAAATTACCTAGAAGGTCCTCTGGTGTCATTTCAACATCAAGGCAATTTATCATTAAATAAAGCTGTCGTTCAACAAAATAAAAGCCCACTAAAAAATACCATTAGTAAAACAACTTTCCAAATTTTACCCACCTTTTTGTAAAACAGTGTTTTGAGTTCACAGTGGAAATAAAATCATTTATCCCAAAAATTTTTGTGTCAAGTGTTTCGTTACATAATATTTGCTTATCTGATCAAAAAAAAAAATTCATTCTTTTTTCAAACTTAGTGAAAGAGCGAACCCCATAAAACGATGGGTCTTAAAAAAGGTCTAACCCCAGATGAAATTTTTAATATGTTGGGAGAACTTTCTGAGAATGAGAGAGAGAGAGAGAAAATGGCTCAAATTTTTGGAATTAAAATAAAGGGCAAAAGGTTTTAAATGAAAGTGACGGGAAAAAATCGGGAAGAAAGTGCAATGTAATTTTTAATATTCCTAAACCCCGATATATTTTGTCGCAAAGGGAAGGGCACAGAATAAAACCCAAATAATATTTAAGTTCCTAGAAGAATTTGCAACCCCGAAATATTTTGCGGGGAAAACAGTGATTCAACAAGCTTCCGAAACATAATGTCAACGCCCGGTTTACTATGATATAAAAGGGTCATAATATTTACAATTAAATAAAATAATTTTAAAAAAGGGGTTACAACAAAAACCCTCGGAACGATCCTTTATTTAGTTAAAAAAATTTGGTTTTATTTTTCTTTCGCGGTGTAAAAAATGACACCGGGGTTGGATAATCGAAACCCAGATTTTCTGGTTTTAGAATTATATTTCAAACGTGGTAAACTTTCTTTGAAAATAAAATACTGAAAATCATTTAAAAGGAATTTTTGATGTCAACTTACTAACAATTGATTTCTACTTAAATAAATTTACATTTTACAGGAAAAATTTGTTTCTCAACTTATTTTTCCCATATGTTTTTTCCCGCTCATTTTTATTTTACAATTTAAAATTTTATGAAAATTTAAACGAAATGGTTTTGCATCTTAAGAATTTCTAGTTTTTTTTAAAACTTTGGCTTTGGGGTTGGGGAAAAAAAGGGGCCTTTTCAAATTAAAGGGTTTGTTTTTTTGCTCGGGTTTAAAAAAACCCAAAAAGAAACCAACAAAAAACCCTTTTTGAATTTAAAAAACCGGTAAAAATTTTAAAAATTAATCCCTTTTCAACTAAACGTGCAAAAATTTGGATCAGAAAATTTTTGGGAATAAAAACTGAATAATTGTCTTAATAAGTAATTTAAAAAAAATTTATTTTATTTCAAATTTATCAAACGCCGCCCCCCCCCCTTTTAAATTTCCCCAAATGTGAATTTTGAAATAATAATTCAATAAAACCCAAAATTTCAAAAAAAAATTGAGTACAATGTGGGAACGTAAACGCGGCTAACGACTAGTAAAAAAAAATAACTTATGTCTTTCTGGGGTGAATTATTAAAAAAAGAAACCCCTTTAAAAGTCCTAAATGTGTTTTCTAAAGAAATTTTTTAATTAATTTGGAAACCTTTGGGGGAGAGTAAAAATGTTCAGCTAAAAAGAGTTCAATTTTTCAAATGGGGTGATCCCAAAAGGGAAAAAAATTTTCCCCCTTTCTTGCCTCAAAAATTTTTTAAAAGATCTGGATTAAACAAACAACCATTCCTTGCTTTCGGAAATGCCTTTTTCCCATTCTTTTTTATCCCTTTATTTCTTTAAAAAAAGAGTAGTTGCCTTCAAATCAGGGGTTTTTTCCCAAAATTTAATCAAAAGTTAATGATGCTTAAAGGGACTTTAATCAATTATAAAGGGGAAATTTAAATAGGAAAGGCGTGAGGCTTTAGAAAAACAAACAATGGTTAACGACGTTTAAACATCTGAGCGTTGGCTTAAATTTTTTGTCTTGGATGTATTTGAAAATGAGTAATAAAAGATGTTGATGTAAACCAAAAAAGTAATAACAGCATAAATGTTAAATTTCTCAGTTTTTTAAATAATCCCTGACGCGGGGAAAATATCTAAAACGGATATTAAAAAGTTAAAATTTGAAATCGTTAATTTTTTGGTATGAAAAAAAATTCTTCTTTTATTTTAAATCAATTTTATTTTTTGGGGATAGATAATAGATTCGGGAAAAGCTAAGAACCGGGGGCTGCTTTGAAATTATTTTTTAAGTTTGTCCCTTTTTATTCATTTAAATGACGGCCCCCAATTTTTTAAAAGAATTGTAATACTCGTATAAGGGAAAAATAGAAATCTGTGTAAAATTTTACTTTTTCCTTTTTTTTGGGAAAAAGGGGAAGGGAAAAAAAAACCAAGAAGGGATTTTTAAACCCTTTTTAATTTTTTAAAAACACTGCTGGCCCCACAAAAATAAAACCAGGGAACCCCACAGATATCCCCAGCGAAATTTATTTGGCAGATAACATATTAAACAGGATTAAATGATTGTTTTCCGACTAAATTTGGGCAACTTATTTTTAAAAAAAGGAGAAAAATGGAGATTGTAGAGGGTTTTAGATTTATTTAGTACATTTTTAAAAAAAAAGGCTAAAAATTTAAAAAAAGGGGAAAAAAAACTTATTTAATATTAAAAATTTGGGGAAAAAAGGGGAAAATTTTACAACAAATTACAAAAACGGGGGCCCCCTCCGTATAAATAACAAATAAACAAACCCCTCTTTTTAATTTTGAAATATTCTTTTATATTGCTTTTTGAAAGACCGGGGTAAAAGAGAGATATTTTAATTTTTTCAAAAAATAGAGCCTTTTTTCTTTGGGTTTTTTGAAATTGCTTAAAAAAAAAGTGATTATATTCACATAAAGGGGCTGTAAAGTTTCTAATAAAACAGTGATTTGATAAATCTGAAATTAAAAACCCCTTTTACTGTTATTCTATTTTTATACAGAACATACACAAAAAAAAATTTAACTAATTATTTTAAAAACTTTTTTTAGCAATCGCGTCCCCGTTTTAGCTTTTCGAAGGGAAAACCCTTTAAAAAGCATTTTAAAAATTTTTCATCTTATGTAAAGTTATGGCATCTGCTTTTACTAAAATGTTTTTAGGGTTTTGGGGCAGTGAACGGAAAAAAAAAAAACCTTTATATTTTTCTAAAAAACTAATAAGATATCTTATAAAAAAAAAAATTAAAAAAATGTCAGTTTTAAAAAAACATGATTTTAAAAGGGGAGTCCATATACCCTTTTAAAAATTTCAAACTCTTTTGACGGGGGGATTATTTACAAAAAACGGGAATTAGTGTAGCCCCATTGTTGGCTATAACTGCTGCCCCACGGAAGGGCCCAAAACTCAAAAAATTTCTTTTTTGTATCCTTGGGTACAGGGTGGGGGCTTCCCAAAAACCAAAGTTGATCCGGGGTTTGCAGCGGAAATGGGTTTATCCTTAAGCCAGTGGGGTTTTTTGCCAACATGAATACCATTTTTTTTTCGGATGGGGGGGAGAACAAGCGGGTAAAGGGCAATTCAACCAGGTGGGTTAAAAAAGAATTTACAATACGGGCCCCTTTTTGGCCAGCATTATCATGTTGGGAAAATGGTTGATGGCAAGGCTGAATGTATGGGGGGGACCACGGGCCCCAATACATTAGAGATGTGGTGCTGGGTGTTCAGTGTACCGTCAATGCGTAGTATGGGGGTGCGACGTGAAATCCAATATCATCCCCAAAACCATGATACCGGTTGTAGCCCAAACTTTTCCCCTCCCCATGGTGTTCAAAACTAAATCCGACCACGTGGAAGGGCAGGCAAAAGAAAAGGTTCGTTAATAAACACAATGCCGTTCCTTTTGTCCATGTTCATCGTTCATCGCACCATTGGGGGCGAAACCCTGGGGTTTTCCCAGTCAAAAGAAGCAATGGACCCTTCGAATTTCCACTTTGCTGAAAACGGTATCAATGCACCAGAGACCACCTAATGATGTTTCCCGGGGCTGAATCTGTTGTTTTTGGCCATGCGCACAATCCACCAGTCACTACGGGCGTGGTGCAACGGGTGGGTGAGAGGCCCCGTCGGTCCACCGTTGCCTCCTGCATCCAGCGATGACTCATCCCATCAGAGTTGCTGGTTTTCGCCCAAAATGTGGACCTTTTTTTCTGAAGGAAATCCTCAACCCCTATAGGCTTCTATTCTTCATCGGTCGAATTCAAAAACGGTAAAAAAGATCCGATATCTTCGACGGGCATGGTGAGCTTATGCAAAAAAATTTCGCACTAAAAGGGGAATTGCCGAAATTTCCTGAATCTGTTTCCATTTATTTAGCTTTTTGGGTAGCGGACGCTTAGGGTTTTAAATCCCGGGAATACCAATACCGGTATTTTCAGGATTTTACAAGAAATACCGGTATTCACAAGTTTAAAAACCGGTTCTTCGGTTTTCCCCCGAAATTTTAAAAATTTTCTCCCCTATATTTCAGGGATCACCATCATTGCAAAATTATACGATTTTTTTTTTTTGTGTCTCCCCAACGGGTGTAATTTAATTAAACTGGGGGAAAACAAAGTTGTATCGACGTTAAGAAATGATAAAATATGTGAAATCATCCAAAGACCCGCCAAAAAAAATCCTGTTACAGCTCAGAGCGATACTGCACACGCTCAGGGTTCGTAGGTTTATTTCATATCTCTGAAAACAAGGTCGTAATTTTGAAAAAGTTTATAATATTTTGATATTTTTAATTGTTGGATTTTTTTTCACACTGTATTTCAATATCAACTTTTAAAGGGTCAAAATATTTTTATATTAATTATATGCATATACCATAAATAATAACAAATAATAATGAAAAAATAACTTTTAAAAAACATAAAAAACAGTTGCTAATACTTCGGTTTGGTTTCATTATTTATATGATAAAAAGAAAAAAAATTGGCACGTTTTAAAAATGTTCTAGTGCGGTTTCTCAAACGGGGAGCGCCCGGGGGGCCGAAAACCCAAGGGGGCGCGAGCATATTGAAAAAAAAAAAGGTTTTAAAAAAAATAATTTTTGGAATGAAATAAAACAAAATGTTTTCTGAAAATAACAAATACATATTTACATGATATAATTTAAAAGGTATCATCGGGTTTTTCCATTTTAAAAAAGACCCCATTTCAAACGTTCATTAGCTATTTTTGATCCTAAAACCAAAAAAAAAAGACATTTTTTTTTGTTTTTGCTGCAACCCCACGATGAAAATTTCCCTTTTATTACGTTTCTGTTAATCCGTAAGATATTTTTTTGATTATAATCTCTTTGACCTTCAAACTTACCGGTATTTTTAACCCCAGTCTCTTTTTTTTTGGGAAAAAACTTGTAAATAATTTTTTTCTGTTGTTTTTTTTCCCATTTGAATGAGTTTTATGAAAAAATGGACAAGCCCATAATTGAGCACTTTGAAGGATTTTTGGGGCCAAGATGAAATTTTATGAGTATTCTGAAACATATAAATGCATAATAAAAAACGTTTTTACACAATTATTTTTTTGGGAACAATCGATTTTTTTCCATCGAATACAAAATTTTACATGGGAGCGGTCGCATGAGGCGCGGGAACCCACCCCAGGCTCACGAAATTGTCAATTCTGGAAAAAACTTTTTTATTCGTTAACAGTGCCCCCTTTGGGACAGTTTTTTCCCCCTTTAAAAATAGACAGTCTTAAGGGGGAATTAAAATGAATTTTTTCACATGTATGCCTTTTTTTGGGTAAAACTTTTTTTACAATCAAGGTACTTATTTTGATCGGTTCCCTACACGACCACTTTTGTTAAAAAATTTTTTCTATGAATATGCTATATTTTCCCCCCTATGTTTAAATTTTTTGTGGTTTTGATTGCTTTTGGTTACGATTTATTTTTTGGTTTAAAAAATGTAAATGAGCAGAATAAAAAAAAAAAAAAGGGAATCTGTGATCTTTTATTAAAGGGAAAATTAAAACCGATCAAGCAATTGAAAAACCCCTGATAAAATTTTGCATCCCAATCGGATAGCAAAAATAAATATGGTAAAGCGATAGACATGAAACGCTTGGGGTTGAATAAAATTTTTTCAAATGCCCTAAAGAATATCAAGAAAGCTATGAAGCCATAAATGTAACTCTTCGCCCTTGGGGCCAAAAGATACAAAAGAAAAAATGTTCAACATGCTATTTGTAGATCATAAAAGAACAGAAAAAATTAAAAATAACGTGAGAAAAAATATGACTTTTTGTTTTCCAAAAAACTTTCTTGTTTTTGTTAGTGAAAAGTGTCTGTGATTTATGTTTTTTTAAGGTCACGCACATTTGGAACAGTTTTTTTTAGTTTTTTTGGATTTTTTCAAATCATCAAAGAAAATACAAAAGCCCTTTGGGAAAGTAGGAAAAGAATATTTTTTTTTAAAAATTAAATTATTCCGGGAATTGTGTTTTTTTATCGTGTATAGAAAAAAATAATTAAAAAAAAAAAAGGTTGGGGTGATTTAGTCACACCGCGCGACCATTAACGTTAGGTGGATTGGGCCTGCCCCCCCAGTTAAAACATTTTGAAGGTTTCTCGCTTTTAAATATTAAAAATAACACAATTATTCTTCTTTAAAATTTTTACATTCATTTTCCTTATTTAATATTAATTCAAATGCTAATTCTGTGGGGGCTTAAAATTAAAAGTTGTTTTAAACTATTTATAATGGGAGCCATTCTTTTAAAAAAAATCACTTTATATTTTTTTTATACATTGTTTTGCATTTCGTTTTACTCTCCTTACAATTAAATTATTATATCAAGAATAATGTATTTTTTTAAAAAAATAATACTTTATTTTTACCGTTCTGTGTTTTTTTTAAAAAAAAAACCCAAGAACCAAGATTTCCCAACCCAGTGTACTTATTGTATGGGACTGCAAAAATGTATTTTATAACTAATGTATTAATACAAATTTTAAAGAACAAGTTAAATTATTTTTTAGTGCCCTTATGGGTTTTCCCCTTTCCAGAGAAAAAGGTTTTTTCAAATGAAGGCTTAATATTGAAATTGACACTCTAAGTTTTTTTTCTATATTTAGCTGAGATCTATATTTTGTCTTCAAAGCAGGCCACCGCAAAAAAATCCGGTTTCAAAAAGGTCGATGTTGAAAATGGTAGTAGTATACGAAATCTTTTTTTTTTCAGTGCAGAAAATTCATCATCTACTTCTGCCCAAAATTGAAAGGTTTTTTTATTACAAAATTGTTTTTTTAATTTCCCCCCGAATTTGGAAATCTATAAAAATTTCTTCGATGGTTGAGAGCCTTTCGGGGGGTTTTTTAAAAAGGACCCCAACCCCTTTCTGTAACTTGCTATCAAGTTGTCCTCAAAAAAAAAATTTTTTTTAAAAATTTTTGGGCCAACATAGCAAATGATATTCAATAGTTTTATAAACAACTTCCACATGTTGTGATTTATCCGCATTTTCAAACATTTCTTTTTTTTTGCTTTAAATTTCGGCTCCATAATTCAAATTTTCACAAAAAGCATTAATTTTATCACTCTTGTCAAAACAAAATGTACATTGGGTCCTTGAAGTTGAAGATTCAATATATTTAATTTCCCCAAATATATCGACTAAGTAGCTCAACATCAGAAATAACCATCAGAAATTTCTCCCGCTTCCGGTAAATTTTCCTTTTTTGAAAAATGGTAATTTATTTCTTAATTCATAAACACGTTGCAAAAAATTTCCCCCCGTGATAAACCATCTTTTCATCGCCTATGTTTTAAAAGTCCCGAAAAGATTTGATTTTAGGGGGCTCATTTTTTTGTAATTTACTACAGTCACAATTGTCGTTAGCACAATATTCAAGGAAACCCGGGGCTCATTTTTTTTGGGAAACCAGGCTTCTTGTGGATCATGCAATGTGGGGCCAGATGCACAGTGGAGATTTTTGTTTAACAAGTGCTTGTAAAACTTTTTAAATCTTCCCGACATTTTTTGAGCGCCATCGGTGCATATTCCGACACAATTTTTTCCCCTCTTTTATTTTCCTCGTTTATAAAAATTTTTTAAAATATCAAATAATGCTATTGCTGTTGCTTTAAGTTTTATTGGTTTGCAAAAAGTGTTCTTCTTTTCGCTGACCCCCCATCCCAAAATCGAACATACGCAATGAAATGAGCATCTTTTTTGCTTATCTGTTGCCTCGTCAAAAACTGAATTGAAAACAATTTATCTCAACTTACCGAAAAAATTTTTGCTGTACATCTTCAGCGATATCATCAATTTGACGGGAAACAGTATCATTTGATAGGGGATGGACTGCAACCCTTTTGGGAAAAATTGTTCCAAACATAGTTTCTACAACTTTAATTTCTGCAGGCTAAGCTCTTCGGCAATAGTGTGGGGGTTTTTTCATCTCGCTATTTTTATATGAACTTTTTAAGAAGTAAAAACTTTTTTATTCACTGACAAAGTTTTTTTTAAAAAATTTTTTTTTTCATATGATTTTAATTTTGGGAAACAAAAAAACCCCCTCGAGGTTTGTTAATGTACTCACCATGAAGTGTTTCGAAATGTCTTTTAAGTTTATTAAAGGGTTTTATACTGTCTGCTGCCAATATTTTTGAGCAAATAACACACAGGGGTTTTTTTCTTTCCCTTTTCTTCAGTAAGGTAAATCCAAAATTCAAGTATTCTTTAGAATATTTCCTTGATTTAATTTTCGGGAAATATGCCGTCTGTGCACTTGTTGATCCTTATTATCGTAGAATGTTTTAAAAGACTTAAAATTTATCCATGATTTTGTTTCAATTTTTGCAGTAAATACTTAATACCGTGAATTAAAACTAAAAAGCATATTATAAAATGTACATTCAGGATAGATTTGGAGTTTTAGAAGCATCGAAACGACCAAGACTGATTGGGAAATTGTAAGGGTCAACATTATTACATGTTTTGGGCAGACGTCCCATAGTTTTGGGCCCGACGCGCAGGGGACTCGTGAGGGAAAGACAGATGTGATGTATATGATAGAGGGGCAACATAAAAGTAGACTATTTTTCAATTTCTACTATAATTTCACTCTCTCTATATATATCTTGTTCAAATTTTTAATCGTAGATAAAATACTTTTTTTTCATTCATTCAAGTTCAAATACATTTATTTATTTTTATTTTTTTTTAAAATTTTTGAGAATTTTTGTGTGTGTGTGTGTGTGGTTTCTTCTTTACTATGCTATTTTCTTGCACCTTAAATTTTAAATTTAAAGAATAAATAGTAACACAAAAAAAAAGTCCAATGCCATATTTTAGAAAGGAAAAAAGAAAAATTGGCAAGGAAAAAATTGCTTTTTTTTTTGTAGGTTTAAAATTGTGATTCTGTCATATGTATTACATATTTGTATTAATTGTAACTATTTAATAAAAAGTAACTAAAATAAGTTTTTTTTGTTGGCCTTGTATAGGGAAATTTACTTTAAAAAATTTTTTTTTTATATTCTTTTTCTAAAAGACATTTGTATTTTAGAAATGGATGATGGAGGAAATAAATCTTTAATTAAATATCATTTTTTCAATCTGTTTCTATTTAAAAAATTTGAGAAAGGAAAAATAACATAACATTATAACTATTACTTAAAAGTAACTTGCTTAAAAATATATTTTTACTTAAAAAAACGTATACAAAATTTAATACTCAAACCGACTTTTTATTGCATTCAATACATTATTAAATTTTTTTTGGGGGGCGATGAAAATTTATGATTGAAAAAATTTGGGGCGCCAGTAAAAAGTTTGAGAAGCACTTTTAGTGTTATTAAAAAGAATAAAGTGCAAACGGGGACCCATAAAATTTAAAAAAGAAACATGATAAAAAATTTTTAAAGGGTAAGAATATAATTGCGATGAAGATACAAATTTTTTGCACACTTTCTAAGCCCAAACCCTCAGGGATTTTAGATTATTTTTTCAAAAAAAATTGTTCGGATGAAATTACGCAAAAAATTGTTTTAGGCTTAATTACAATTTAATTGGGATTTTTTTTTTTAAGATCACATTTCAAAATTTGTACTAGTATCACTTTACTGAATAGCAATATTTACACTTTTTTTTCGATTAAAAAAAAAAGATGTTCCTTTACTTTTTTTTTTTGCGTGTGTTCGTTTTATACCGTTATAATTTTTTAAATTACAAATTACTTTTGTGAATTTTTTACACTCTCTAATAAAAAATGTCAAATATAAAACAAAAGAAACACCTGCCCTTTTCGTGCTTTTTTTAAGATTTCTTTAAAACCGGTATTAAAACCGGTATCCCAAATAAAGGGTTAAAAAAATACCGAATACCGGTATTGAACTTTTGGTCCTATATTGCAATCCCTAGGTACGGTCACTTATGATGTGCGACTGCGCTATAAAGCTAATGATTTGCACATTTCATCGCCACCAAAGCATGATGTAAATTTCACATGGTTTGCATGCTTCCTTCAGGGTGTTGCTTTTTGTGTGGCGAGCAGTGTATTATATAAATGACTCTTAAAAGAATAGAAAAGATTCGGGTTTACAAATTATATTAAAGTAATATTCCGTTAACAAATAACATCTCGCAAAATTACAAATGCAATACTTTTTTTATTGCTTGCGTTGATTTGCCTATTTTACCTCATTTTTTGTATCATTTTTCTACTAAGTACACGTAAACGTTATCCTTTCACCGTTTTTAAGAATTTTTTATTCGAATTCTATCAAGCAAGGAAAAAGATTTTACTACGGGTACGTTCTATTTTTTATATTTCTGGATCTATATTTTTCCAGTTCATAATAAAATAAATATTTCTCGAATGTCAGACGCAATGCATTGATTTTAACAAATATATAAATGTAACGTTATTTATAAATTATTGTAAAATTTTATTGCTGACTGATGCATCATCAAGGAAATAGAATTAACAGGAAAAAGTAAAAAAGATCATTCAAAAAAGTTTAAAGAAAATGTTGTAAAAATTATATTATTTTTTTATTAAAATTATATTAGTACTATATATATATAATCTTAACAATATATATAGAAATATAAACCTAAGAATAACCAGTCAAGACAGTAAGAAATATTAGCCACAGAAGTACAATAGCAAACTCTTGGCCTTCGGAACCTAGATTGCAAGTTTAAACAATGTTTTGTAACTAGTCAACCTTCACCTGTAATTTTTATATACACTGGGCCATAGGGAAAGGAAGAAGTATCACAGAAATGTATTTATTACTAAATAAAATACACAATACTATTAATATATAAAGATACATTTTAATAGACTACTTAATATTATAGAGTTAAAATCGATGTAATAAAACTAGAAGATGATAAAACTTACTTCGTGAGCACAACATCTGGTTAATGTTTCCCGCCAAATACACAGGCAGTATTAGCTGTACCGCATAAAAATAAAATTAGTAAATTATGATAAAATAAAAGTAAATCTATGTATACGCATTTAAAACCTTAAATATTGATATAAGATTTATTGAAATATAAAGGAAATTCCTAAGCATACACAATAATACTAAAATAAAATAAAGTATTACTAGTCTTATAAAACATGCAGTGCCATCTTTTGAATAACTGTATAATTAATTAATTTAACAAAACACACCCAATTAGTGCAAAAATTGTTACATATTGTTATTTCACTGAGAACTATTAGAAATATAATTGTAAAGAAAATATATATATATAATTTTATCTAACGTAATTATTAGACTTTTTCCTTTTTTAAGACTCCTAGTTTTTCCATAATTTTTAACATAAATAATCATTCAAATATTAAACTAATTTTACACAAAAAAAATTATCTCCAACGAATTTTTATAAATTTTTCATTTTTGTTTTAAAAATCAATATTAAAATTAAATGAGTATTTCAATCAGAGAAAAAGAAGATTGACAATTTATATCTCAATTAATAGCTTTCAATGAGATCCCAAACCTTTGACATTAAGTCAGCAGTTTATAGCTCCAGCTTATTATTTTCTCCAAAGCTGATTTTTACTTCTACTCTTTCTAACACTATGAAGACTGAAATTTAGTATATACCTATATACTTCAAGTAAAAAAGCCTAATAAAATATTATTAAAGCTGTCATTGATATAAAATATTAAATATAACAGAAAAGTGTTTTCATTTAATGATTTTTTTTGAATAACTCTTTCTTTTATTACTGATATGGTGTAAATCGTAGAAAGCATAACACATCTTAAATAACTTATTGATGATCGACCAAGATGTATATAATTTTTGTTAGGGAGTGCTATCTTCTAAGCCCACCCGAAAAAAATTGAAACAAAAGTCGTAAAATTATTGCGATTAAGCATTCTTGAGTTGTGATTTAAAAAAAAATAGATCTCCTTATTTTTAATGACTGAGTACCTCAGAAATATAAAAACGGTAATTTTCTATTTAACATCTCTAAAAAGTATTTGCTGCAATCTGTTTATATTTCTGCTTTATTGTTATTTTTTTTAAAAAAAATGAAAAGAAATAGTATTATTATTAGGGGAATTATCATATACAATTATATAAAATTATAATTATAATACTATAATAATATATAATTATAATTATAATACTATAATAATATATAATTATAATTATAATACTATAATACTATAATAATATATAATTATAATTATAATACTATAATACTATAATAATATAAAATTATAATACTATAATCATTCCATTACCAAAAATTAAACTACATTAAAACATTTAATTAACCCATTAAATGTTTAAAGTAACAAATTAATTTAATTAAAAAAAATTAAAACACATCTAATTTTCTACATTATTATAATTACAGAATATTAAGCACTGATAGTTGAAATATTAGCTGAATATAAAGTAAATCTGGTACAACTGGTACAACATTGCCGATGTAAAAAACAAAAACTAATCCTTAAAACCAAACACTTAAAGCATTATTCACATAAAAAAGTATTAGGGTATAATAATTAGTTTGTTTTAAACTCGAGATTAAGGAATCAAGCCTTACTTAAGACACTCATTTTTATTCCATCAATTTTAATTAGAGAAAAGCATAGTCATCAGCCGTATGGAAGAAATTATATTAAATTGAAAGATTTCTAAGCCTTTAATGCGAATGAATTTTGATATATTGCTATGGATCACTCAAATAATTAAACTGTAAAATTAAGTTTGGATAGAAACAATACATTAATTATTAATGCTGTGTTCCATCAGGACAACGCCAAGACATACACCTCTGTAGTGACTTGCCAGAATTTCCAGGAACTTGGTTGAGAAATTTTGATTCATCCACCATTAAGCTGTATCTGGCACAAACACTTATCCTCTGTAGTTTTTTTTTTCTTTCTCTTTTTACATTACAAAACTTCATTTGTGATAAAAAAAAATTGGCATCATGAAAATTGCAAAAATCAAATTTAGAGTAGAGATAGATATCAATACTTCTATGAGAGTGGCATTATGATTGGAATAAAATTATAGAACAGAATGATGCAAATTTTAACAAAATTGGTAATCTAAAACATGTTAAATAAAATCTAGAATTTCACCTAAAATCAATGGATTTCCTTGTCCGCAACATAATATCAAAGCTTCGGGGGTACAATAATGGAACCCTTTTCGTAAATTAGTTAAAGTAATCCATTCGACATAAATGGAAACTAAAATACACATTATAACAAAATTCATTCATTAATTGAAATAAAACTTAGAATCCTCAGTTTTCAATACATTCCAAATGAAATCTACGTTAGCTATTACAAAAAAGGGGAGAAACGTGGTGTAAAGGCACCTTCATCTCAAAATATAAATTTTCATTTAATAAAATCCTTGATTTTTTTTTCCTATTAGATTTTATCTAAGAGCAGTTATATAAAAAAAACATGGATGCAATTCCATTTAAGTTCATCTAAAATATTTTTTTTCATCTTTTTTTAAACATCTTTAAAAAAATGAATGCATAAAAAGGGGTGGCATTACCATAAAAGAATAAATAAAAAATAACTGAAGCAAAAATAAGAGCAAACCCTTATAGATCAGGTTTTAATCAGGGAAATTTTTTTTAAAAAATTAAGGAAAAAAAGGGAAGTAGGTGGAGCCCCGCTAAAGGGAAAAAGTGTGACTCATTAGACGTGATAATTCTGAAGAAGAAAAAAATTTCTTTAAATTTTTTTGAAAAAAACGATTTTTTTTATTTTTTAAAATTCCTTCAAGAAAATTTTCCAAATTTATGCTACCATTATTTTTTTATTTATGCATTATTTAATCGTTTTTTCTACCCTTTTTTAATGGTTTGAAAGGGAATTTTATTTAAAAAAGGGTGGTTTTTAAATTTAATTTATTCGCCTATATAATCCCCAAAAAAAAGACTTCAAAAAAAGGAAAAAACAATTTTTTACAAAAAAGGGGAAACAAACAATTTTAATTTAAATTTTTAAAAAGTAAAAATTTTTAAATAAATTTTTAAAAATTTAAAATTTTTTCTTATATATTTATTTTTAAAAAAAATTGAAAAGCAACCTTTTTCCCCTTAGATAAATTTGTGAAACAAAAAAGCAAAATTGACCCAAAGGGCAAACAAGTTTAATTTTTAGACACCCCCAAAAAAAATCAATATTTATAAAAACGTAGGTTTTTGAATAAAACATTATAATAAACATATAAAAAAAGAACAAAGAAATTAATTTTAAATATCCCCCCCCCCCTTTTGATTTTTTTTTTCTGCTCCTATCTAACCAATTTCGGGGGGAATTTTTTTAAAAAATTTTATTATGTTTTATTTTGGTGCCCAGCCCACAAAAATGTTCCACACCCATGCCTTAGATTATAATGGCATTTCAATCGTTTTTTTGGGCGAAATATTGGCGATAAACCCGGTTGGTGACCTTTTTGGGTGACTTGGTTTTATCATATGGATGCTTCTAAAAACCCGGTGGAGAAATCTTTTAAATTATCACTACCCCGGGCGTAAGCAGATTTTTTCGAGAAAGACCCCAGTGAAACCTATTGGGAACCTCGCTGCCCCCAAAACCCGGCAACCTTACCCCGTCCACCTCCTTTTTTTTTTTTTTTTTTTGCCACTTACGCTCTTTAAAAAATTACGATACAAAAATACGGAAAAATCTGGAAGATAACAGCTACAGTGACATTAAAGACTATTATCAAGCAAATTACAAAAGTATCGGATGACGATTATATAAACATTTTACGTGCTGGAATAACTCGACCTCCAGTATTTATAAAAAGGAACCTTCCAAATAATGGCATAATTGTTTCAATTTTTTTTATACTTAACGTTTGGGACCAATATGGATTTCAATTCATCATTGAAAAATATTCATGCCCCCAAAAAGTCCGCTGTTGATTACATCAAAAAAAACTTAACGGGAAATCAGTAACATTGTATAAAACGCCCAAATTTTTAATTTGTGGGATCGGCATTCATAAAAAACGTTGGCGTTTAAAGCATAAATTTAATGGCAATCACAATACTTCCAAAAAAAAAGAAATACACAAAATGTTAATAAAAACTAAATCAAATTTTTAAGATATATATCCCCCACGAAATGCATTTTTGCCTAACGGTAAACCCATTGTTATCCCCGCAGTTTATATTTCTGTCAATCAGAATGTTACTGACTTAATAGATTATTATCCACGTGGCATTATTAGCTTATACAGAAGGTGGTTCTAAACTACAACGAAACAGTATCATGTTTTTTACTCATACTTGGGCGTTTTCCCAGTATTGATTTCGATAAAGATGAAGGATAGAGATTATCCAATTTTAAAAAATCAGAGCTTTTGGATCATTCGGGATTTTTTTTTGTGGTGGGAAGCACTTGGGACGACTAGGTATGATAACAACCACTGATGCATGTTTTCCGATTCGTAAATCACGTATCTACCGACGTTCACTATCATATTTTAGTTCCCCAAAAACCCTTTTTTGTCACAGTGATTAATAATGGAAAATTAATTAAATTAATACTAAAAGTGATATTAATAATGAAGTAAAACAACATTCTAAATTTTCCCCTCAAGTACGAGGGAGTAACATATATTTATGATATAATTGCATAATGGAACTGAAATAATAAATATTATATATATATAAAATTTTTTACCAAATAAATATAAAAAAAGGAGAATACATGCATCCCTTTCAGTATTATGAGATGCGTTATTTCCCCCTGTTTGCCTACTATAAAAAAAAAAAGTAACCTTAAACCGTTTTGGAGGGGAACCACATACAGTTTTTTTTTTTTTTGAAAAAAATAATGCAATTTTTTAAGAAATACAAAAAAATTTTTTATATTAAAAAAAAATATAAAATATTTATATATCCTGTAAAAAACGATGAATTTTTTTAAAAAGTAAAAAAAATCTTTGAAAAAAAAAAAAATGTTCTTTTTTGTTTGAAGAAAAGATTTTGTTATTTAGATAAAATTTAAAATGTTGAAAAAAACAAAAAAATACTGTGGGCCGTGGTAGCCGAGTGGTATAGGCCAGATTTTTGGCTGGTTTTTGTCACGAGTTCAAACCCAGTACCACTAAAGGCCTGGGCGGATGCCCCTAAATCCATGGGAGCTGAAACGTCCCTCCCTTGGTGTGGAAAGGGGGGAGAGGGGGCCAGCTCGGGTGTTCCCCACGTCACTTGACCAGGGTTTTTAAAAAATTACGGGGCCCATCCCCCAAAAAGCCCCTCGTGAAGCTGAACAGGGGACGTTAATATTCACTCCCCCCGCAAAGAAATCAGCAGTTTAGTTTTTTTAAATGACCCCCTTTTTCAGAAATTTTAAATACTTTATATTTCAAAAAAAAATGAATTATTTCATGTTAATTTATTTATTCATATATATTTAATGAGATTAAAAAATTTAAAAAACATGAATGTTTTCTTTAAAAAAAAAAGAGCAATATTTTTTCCCATTTTTTTTAAAATACTTTTTTAAAAAAACCTTTTTATTTTTTTTGGGAAAAAATAATGAAATACTTTTTTTTCAAAATATTTTCGAAAATATCTCAACTGTTTTCATCATTATTCTTTTTAACAGAGTAATTTAGTTTTTAAACCTTCAAAAGTGTTATACTTGTAAAATTGATTTTTGAAGGATTAAAAAGTTTGGGGAAACACTTCAGTTTAATCAAATTTTCAAATTAAAGTATTATTCCGCATCTTTGTTTTTTTCACATTAATCGCATTGTATAGTTTTTAAACGTTTTTCCCTTTTTTGAAGGAAAAAAATATTGAAACCCTTTTAAAATTGTAGTGACGGTATAATTTTTTGAAATTACCAAACAAAAAAATACGTGTATCTTAGTTTTTTTGGAAAAAAATTTTAACGTAAAGAAAAACGGCGCAAAGCAATATATATATATATATATATATATATATATATATATATAAAAAACGGGCATGCATAGGCAAAAAATGTATTTTTGGGCCCTTTGGCAAATTTTTAATTACTTTTTAAAAATTTTAAAACTGTTATATGTGGGTTTCTAGGATTTTTTTTAAAAAATATTTTTTCTGGATCAATAAAAAAATAACTACCGTAAAAATCAGGCGCATAACGCGCATTTTTTAAAAAAAAAAAAATAACATCAAAATTTAAGGTGCGCGTTAAAAGCCGGTTATAAAAAAGAAAGCTTTAAAAATAAAAAAAAATTAGCAAAAAAATTTACTTCTAAATACCTAAATACTTTTTTATTTAAAAAAAAATGGCATGTCTTAGGGCCCCTAAAAAGAGGGGGTTAAAAGTTCTAGGAGGTTTTTTTTTTTTCTTAAAAAGGGTGGGGGATAATCCCTTTGAATGAATGCCCAAAAAACATAAGAGCATTTTGCCAACATTTCAGATTTCTTCGAAAAAAAAAGGATGTGTGTTATACGACGAATATACCTAAAAAAAAAAAATGCAGCTTTAAAGTATTAAAGTGGGGCTTTAACGGGATTTTAAGGTAAATATGTTTCAAAAAATAATAAAGGATTTTTTATACATTATTTTGCTTGTATTTCATTATTTTAGAGCGTGGGAAAAAATTTTCCTTTTTGGGTATATGTTTTTCATTTCCTTTTTTTAAAGTTAAAAATAAATTTAAATAACCATAATCTAAATTCTTTAAATTTATGCGTCATTAATTTATATTTTCTACTTTAAAAAAAAATTTTAAATATAAAATTTAAAATTTTATTTTTTACGTATTTTCAAAATTTATTATTTAAAAATATTTGTTGTCAGTATTCTTTTTTGTTTTTAAAACTCATTGTTAGATAACCTTTTGGTTTACTCTATGTTGTGCAAAGAAAACAAAAAAAAAAAAAGATACTATAACACGTTTTTTTTGGCATGGAAGCATTTTCGCATGTCCCAACACATTTGTTATACGTTTTATACTTCCCAAATTTTTATTTATTCCATATTCGTATTAATTTTTGCTCAGGGGCAAAGACTCATTTAATAATGTTGAAACTGTACCATCAAATTTTTAAAACCTTTTTAATAATTAGAAAAAAGTATAATATATTTAAAGAGAATTTTTTAAAAAATTTTTAAAATATAATATATATATATATATATATATATATATATATATTATTAAATATTTTTAAAAAAAATAAAAAAAATGTGTGCGCTTTTGTTTTTTTAAAAAACTTTTTCTAATTAGGGGTTAGGGTTTTTCGTTTTTTTGATAAAAAATTTTGTTAAATGCTAGTTTAAAAAGAATAATTTCAAAAACTTTTTGAAAAAAATAGCACATTTGGGTTTTCAAAAAGGGTTTAATGAATCATTATTTAACTTTAATTGTAAGAATTAAGTTTAAAACATATCTGCAAATAAACTACTTATAGGAATTGCAATATATATTGCACTATAAATAAAATTTTGCTGATTGAAATAAAAAAAAGATAGTCAAAGAAATCACTATTGAAAAACGAAAGATTACTTCATTTGAAACCCCCAAATAGATAAATACGATATTTTTAATCTTTCTTATTATAACATAACACATAAATTTTATTTGAAAACAATTTGCGCTTTTTAAATCATTGAATAAATGTAAAAAAAAAAATATTAAACGGCATTACATTTTCTTTTTCTTTTTTTTTTTGGGTTTTCTACCAATGCAGAAAGAAATTTTTCAACAGAAAACATTCCCAAAATTCCCTAAGACAGATACATTTTCTTTTTTAAACAATGGATGTTTGTTGTATTTACTTTCCTTTCTTTTTTCTATTACCAAAGAATACATTTCTAACAAAAAAAAATTACTTTCAGTATTCAGGATAATTTCCTTTCTTCCTTTATACGGATCTGGAAATATAATTAATTTTGCAGATTTTTTAAAATAAATTGGCAGAAATATTTCATTTTTTTTTCCCAAGCATAATGTTTTTTTTGATATTTTCTTTTTTATAAAGAAATAAAAAAAATTAGTGATTTAGACCACTGAAAAAAAGTCTGCTTATTAAAAAGAAAATAAAAATCAAAAAATTAAAAGATGCAAATAAATAAAGATAAAAAAAACTATTTTTTTTTCGTTTTATTTTTACAAAAAAAAGTAAAGAAACTTCCTACCATTAATTTTAACATTCGAAAAATATTTATGTATTAAGCTTTCAGGGACAATAACAGAAACAAAAACTTTTAAATTTTTTTATAAAATTAGTTAAATGGGGAAATTCATAAATAAGGGAAATAAATTTGTATTCTTAAAATAATGAAAAAAAAAGAATCTTTTTAAATTTGGATTTATACCTATTTTTTAAACAAATTCTTTTCAAAAAAACTATTTGAAAAAAGAAAATGTTCGCAAAATTAACCAAATAAATTTTTATTGCTAATTTTTAATAATGATATGGAAATAATTTCATTTATTTCAAATCATAAATTTAAAAAAATTTCAATTTTTTGTAAACAGAAAAAATTTAAAAATGAAAAAAAATAAAAAAAATTAAAAAAAACCACCAAGCAAAAAATTAATGAACTTAATTTATGTTAAAAATTTTTGTTTCTTCTTGTAATTTAAGTGTTTTGGTTTTTTGAAATACATTTCAGAGTGAAATTATGATGTGCATTATTGTTTGAGTTTCAAGACCCTTTTGCCCCTAATGCAGGGGTTCCAACCACCGACCCGGGGACCCATGTGGCCCGCCCTTTAATAATTTTTCGGCCCGGGGAGATTCTTTTTTGAACTTTTCAAAAATTGACTATTTTTTTACAATATTTTTGTTTAAAAAATTTTTTTTTTTTTTTTTGTATAAAAATAAATCCTATTACTGTTTTTATTCTATCCGTTGTTTTTGTTACTGCAAATATCTCTTTTTTTCTAAATTTAAATTTATCAAAAAATAAAAGTTGCCCAAAATTAACGCACGAAAAATTCTGTAGCATCAATTAATATACGCAAATACACATGCATTGAAATGACCTTTCAAAAACTAAGTGAAAAGTTGAGAAACAGATGTCTCATTAATTAAATAAATTAAACATTATTTAATCATTGCATTATTATTATATTATCGAAGTTTGTATCATGAAAAACAATATTAATATATCAGTCTGTTTTTTTAAAATTTTTACACCAACAAATTTTTTAAAAGGTTTTTAAGGATTCCCAAAATTAAATATAAAAAATATTATTTTTTATGCGGCCCTTTGGGGTTGTAAAAACTCTTTAAAGGGGGCCCGCGGGGTATTTTGGGGTTTGGGCCCCCCTTCCAAGCGGAAAAAAAATTTAAAAGGTGTTTCTGATACTATATACCAAGAGTGGACATTGTCGATCGTGGTCAACTGGTTGACCACCAAGACATTTTGGGGTGACCACCTGAAGATTACCAGTTAGTAAACATAAACCGAAATATTCAAGATTGGCTGAATGTATATAGACTTGTCTTCTGTTAACTGTAACTATAAGAGCTAACGTTTGATGAAAATGTTTTATTTTATTTTTTTATGCATTTTGAATAGTTTCGTAGCAAATGCGTCAGTTGATATTTCTTATATTTGTGGCTATTAATATTATATTTGTATCTTGAGGCTTACTTTAAACGCTTAATTATTGTAGTTATGCAAGTAAGTACATATTCTGTATTTATTATTAAGTTATTATAAATAGTATAGGCCGTTTTCTTAGCTCACCACACCTACGTCACTTGGTGGACCGCAACAACGTGAAAAAAATTATGGTATGCCGTACCCTGGAAAAGTTTCCCTGCCCCTGCTGTATACTCAAGTACATTTTTTAATCTTTTAAATATTCACTATTGCATTCAAAGTCGTAAAATTGTATATGAAATATTATTATCACTTCTTGAAAAAAAGATATATTTCTAAAAATGTCATTATTTCCTCAGTTATTATTCTGAAATAATAAATGAACATTTAGTTCAATGATTAAAAGTAGAATTCGGTCTCGAGAAAATCAAAAAATTTTCTTAAGGTACTTTTGGCCCAGTAAAATTTCAAATCTTCACATTCGTTTTATACAGCGAGGGTTTAATACATTTTTAGAAAGATTTTTTTAAAAAAAAGGGAATGACAACTCAAAGTATTTTAAGCAAAAACTCCTTTGGCTAAGCTTATTGTTTCAAATTGAATTTATCGTCTGATAATTTCGAATGTATTCTCTCTCTCTTTCCAAATAAAAAATTTATCAATACAGAATGCCTTTGATGATCGGAAGGTGCTTTTTTAAAGTTCTTTAAATAGTTTTATACCACTAACGCCTATAACATTAGTTAAAAAACGTTGTATGGAATATAAAAATTATAGAGCTAGAAAGAAGCTTAAGGTATCCGACTACGTTCGGAACCGTGATTTTGCAAAATCACGTAAATGGATACTATTTATGATATTTAGTGTCACTTAGATTAGAATACATGTCTACAATTGTTTTAAGGACATTATGACAAAAAAATTATTTAAATACAATATTTTGGGAAACAATTAACTTAGGATAACCTTTTTTCCAAATATTCTCCTTTTGTAAAAAATGTTTCTATTGCATTAATATTTTGCGTGTATCCAGCTCAGACCTCTCTACAGAGGCTCAACTAGAATTTTTGAAACGCATAACTCGGAAGTCGGTTTATCCATGTTTTACGAAAACAGAAGGGAGAAATTCTAAGGAAATACGCCGATAATTATTGCAAATGGTTGTAACTCTGAAAATAATTTGAATTTTTCAAAAATCATAGTTGAGCCTCTGTACAGAGGTCTGAGCTATATACAGGCAAAATATTAATACAATAGAAGTATTTTTTACAAAAGGAGAACATTTGGAAAAAGGTTATTCTAAGTTAATGTTTTGCCAAAATATTGTATTTAAAAATATTTTTTTTGTCATAGTGTTCTTAAAACAATTGTTTACATGTATTCTAATCTAAGTGACACTAAATATCATGAAAATTATCCATCTATGCGCTTTTTTAAAATCATTTTTCCGAACGTATAGTCGGATACCTTAAATAAATAATTGTAAGTTAGAAAAGAAAAAAATACTAATCATTATTTCCAAATCTAAAAAGGCTCCAAATAAATATCTCGAAAAGATTGGTACTCTTTGGAATATTTCTAAGGTGATGATAACAAGAAAAAAATTCACCACGACGTAATTTTCATTTGCAACAATAAATAAAACAATAAACCACCTTCAACATATAAAAGTGATGCTAAACACTATCATTTGCCAAAAATGTTAACACTAGAAGCATAAATTCTAGAAAGACATTTAAAAGAAGGTAAATGGAAACCATCAATGTTACTTTTTTGTTGAAATGTGACGGGTCCTATTCGCGCCCTTCTACTAATCCTCTTAGGGAAAAATAATTCTTCAACAGTTGTTTGAGTTTAAAGCTGCCTTCCGTAGAGAGAACTTGATTTTATTCTGATTTGTGTGCTATTTAAACCCTAGCAAAAGAAGTGTTAGAGTTAGTCTTTTAGCCCTAATTATAGTGAGCTTTACAAACGACTTTTGGATGCCTGGGTGAACGTGCTAAGAAGATTTAGACCGGAATACCTAGCGTGCCCTGGCGAGTGCTATCTCATCGGTTCACACTCAGTTAAGTGTTTAATTATTTGTCTGAGGATTTTAAGGTAGCCACTTAATCGGACTGTTTCCTCGATTTATAATCTTGTTTGATAGTAAATTGATTGAACCAAAATAAGCAATGTCTGTTCATTCGGAATCCCAAATTTCACTTGCCACCTTACGGTGGCGATAGAAGTAGTGCTTATTTAAATTAAGGTTACAAAGGCCTATTTACTATACAAAATTTGGTAAAAAGATGCTCCTGTCTAGCTCTCAGATTTGAAAGCCAGCTTTAGATAAGTCTACGATTACCATAGGTTTCTTTTATTTATATTCCGCTATTAAATATGAAGATTGGAGTATAATGCAAAAATCAAATTCATCATATTTTAATGGAGGGGCTATCCCATCCACTAGTGTACTAGAGTTAGAAGGAAGATTATCCATAGTCCAAAACAAACACAATTTATAAACAAGTCTCAACAATCTAGAAAATTTCAACAACCCAAGTTAGAAAATGCACCTTTAGATAAATATGGGAGCAAAAGCCAGGTAAACGAGATAACTGAATATTTAATTATAAATAGAATCACTTACCCTTGTAACGTCCTAGCAAAACACCTTCTAAATATTTGAAATTACGTTCAAAGTTTTGACGGGGCTTTACGGAGTTTTCTATTAATCCTCTTGGGGAATCTTTGGGCCAACAATTGAGTTATTTTACAGCCATCCCTCTCAAGAAGAAACCTTAATATGCAGAATAACTAGTATATATAGAGTATATGTTTAGTAATCGCGAAGGAGAAGGAGGAAAGGAACCCGAGTTTCTGAAAGCAGTGAGGTTAAGGTAAGGATCTGAATTTAGACGCAGAAGTATAGGACGGACTTAAGCTATTCAAATAAATTAAGGAAGTTAGGATTCTTAGTTAACTTTAAGTAAAGTTAAGCGATTATGATTTCATACGCTTATTCACATAAGATTTTGAGCTACGATATATTACTCTTGATTTTCCCCCTACAGTAAGCTTGTATTTTATTATTATATTTGATAATAATAAATTGGATTTCTCATGGCTAGCTTGGGTCATCAATCCTTACCCCCTACAGATTTAGGTAGGGTAGATGAAGAGATGGCTTTCCCAGGTTGGAGTCTATCACAAAGTTAATCTACTTCAATCCGATACTATTCATATTTAAACAGTTAATTAACCAAATCGTCAATCTTAAATATTAAGCAAATAACCTACGAATCACTCTCGACTAGCTTTGCGTTGATCACAAACTGCTATCCTTTAGCAGTTATCCTTCTAACCTCTCTCTCTCTCCATCGAAGCTGAAATTTAATGATTTTATATAAGCCTTGACTTGCATAAGTCATGTCTTCTTCTTCGGGAGAAAGTTTTCGATAGAATAATATTTAAAGAAGAAACAGTTTTATCCCAAGAGGATTAGTAAGAGGTACGCGAATAGACCCGTTACAATATTATCAAGAGAATATTTTATGTCAGACGTTTTACAGAAAATATTCTATTTCTCTATTCTGATGATTTTCAAAGAATAAAACTAAAGCTACAAAGATCAAACTAAAACTACCACTCATGCTTAAAACACTATCATACTATTCCTTGAAAAAATCAAAACTGACACAGGTATTACTTGTAGACTTTTCTTAATATATTCCTGCAAAGTTCTGTAATATTTCATATGGGAACTAACGTGCATTTGATTTGATAAAAGAAAATACCCTTTTCCAACTCATTATGATTGGTGAAGTCTGGAAAAAAATGGTGTAAGAAGATTGGAAAGCAATATCTTTGGAAAATTGAAGAAAAACTCTTCTATCATGAAAGGTTATGCAAAATTATTTCGAAAATTCCTGTTGCTTGAAATATATATATATAATAGTAGGGGTTACACACTCACTTCAATGGACATTTCATGATGTTGTTTGAATAAATACTGTTCATACATATAAACTATTGATATCTAAATCTTAATATTAAACATTCAATTGAATTGAAAACACATTCTTATAACCTTCATCTCTTGATTTAAAAAGAATAAGACGAATTTCTAAAATTTAAGTAGAATTACCTTTTGTGCTCTCCAAAATTAATTTCCACAAAATCCATCTTTAGTCAATTTCAACTCGACAAAACAAATATGCTTGCTAAATTTAAAATCCAAGATTAAAAGTTCATACGCGGAATTATTTTTTTTTATCGATATGCCCTAAAACCACCTTTAAGAGTCAATTTCCATACGACCTGTTCTTAGAGGATTTCAACTCAATAAAAGAAACAAATTTTACAGTAGGTCTAGTAGCTCTAGAACGGGAATATATTTATCTATAGCGCAGTGTAACTCATCGCATCCCTCCTCTAGGGGTCAATTTTTGCAAAACCCTTTTTGTATCGGATCTCCACTCACTAAAAGTAATATTTATGCCAAATTTCAAGTTTGTGGGTCAGCTTTTCTCAAACTGTGAGGCACGCCCCTAGGGGGCGTAATAACTCAACGAGGGGGAACGTGATCATATTGAAAAGTTGAAAACAAAATATTATTTAAAAATAATTATTATTAATATAAACAAATTATTGTTTTAATCAATTATTAATTAAAACAAAAACAAAACAAAATTAATGTAAACAAACAAAGTGCATTCTGACATAATAAGAAATAAAACTAACATCTACACTGATATAAAACACTTATAAATGAATCAGTACTGTACAATGTATTTTATAATTTAATAATACCAAGTTAAGAACAAGTTTAATAACTACCAGTGACCCCATGGGCTTGTCATATATAAAATTATACACAAAAATTAACACATCTTAATAATATGTACGGTTTATAAATAACTGCCGATTAAACGTTACGCGATTAACTCCCCAATGATTCGATGTTCCTCGAAGGAGCACGTATGTGATGTTTTGGGAGGGGAGGTAGAGAATGAATAAATAAGAAATCCTCCGATATAAGTGAATCCTTCGCTAACACTGTCAAGGTATTACAAAGCCTTCGGAATGATTTTATGGATAGCAGTGCATAGAAAAGATCGCACTTTCGAAAAACGTATATATACGCTCGGGGAATATAACACACCGGTTGAGCGAGACGTATATTAAACAGGTGGCACTTAAGAGGTTAAAGTCATATTGTAGCTTTAGAGTCAAAGTATAGTATTACTGAAAGTTATGATTGAATGATGAAAGTTATGATTAAATATTGGGTCGCAAGTATTGAAAGTTTGAGACACTACTGTAGGTGTAATAAATCATGAGATATCGTGATGAGGGAGTAAGTGAAAAAGCGTCTATTTTTCACCTTTATGTATATAGGTTCATTCGATAATACATTTCGCAATGCATTGACATGATTTTGAAACAGTTTTGCAAACTTTTTTTTAAAAAAAGAACTCAGTCCTGAACGAAGCAAGCAGTACCACTTAATTAATAATCAGAAACAAAATATGAGTCTGAATCCAGACTAGACAGAATAAAATTCCATTACGGTCCCGACCCAGTTAATAGAACCATTAAAAACTCTAGCAGTTGAGTGTCCCAGAACCATGTGTGTGATATATCTCTTCATTTTCACAAAGAATTGATTTTCGCTTAACAGAAGCTCGTCCTTCTCTGTTTAGCATATAAGGTTAATAGCCCAGTCTTGGGTTCATTTTCGAGAGAATTTAAAATTTTCGCCCTCTCCTTAAACGTTTCTGTTCATGAAGGTATAATTAAGCTCATGTCTAATGAAGAGGGTGATATCTTTTCCTTTTCCCAATTTCATTCAAATTGGAGGGAAACGCGTCAGACACAGAATTGTTTAATTATAAATTCCGTTGAAATTGCATTCTCAGAGAGAGTTCCATTCCAATGATATTGAAGTATAATCATCATTTATTAGCTGATGATCATACAAGATAAAAGAATCGATGCTAGGAGAGATTTTATTTTTTACTGCTTTTGGTCCATTCACAATATAAAAAGTCAATTCAAAGAAATTTTCTGGCATTGCTTATTATTTTTATTAACCTGTACAACTTATTTGCATGAAGGTTACAAATGTATTCCTTTTTATTAAATACAGTCGAACCTCCATATAACGAACCTCTTTATTGTGAATTTTTCTATATAATAAGAACTTTCTCCTGAAACTAAGAACATTTCACGATTTTCTTCATAAAATAACCTCCCAATAGCGAAGTGAATTTTCTATATAACGAACTTTTTCTCTTGTGATTCAATTTTTTTTTCACCTTATTTTAAAATTATTTCTGGAAAGCTCAAGTTATTCTCTCTTTTAACGCATTTTATAGTACGTCATAATTCTTTAATTGGATTTATTTGGTGCGTAACTCGCCGAGAGCAATAGAATTCTGGGCATTTCATCCAAGAAGTGCAATCTTTAATCCCCATTGACCAGTTCACTGGAAACATCTTTGACATCACCTTTTACCCTCAGTGGATTCTCGTGTCATTGAACTAAGAGTCTCCGTTCATTTATATTGTTGATTAGTCATACTAGTAACTTCGTTTCTCGAAACAAAAAAATGTCAAAACATAAGTCCTTGAGAATTAAAGAAAAAATTTAGTTCCTCAGGAAGTAAATAGAGGCGTCAAAAAACTTCTCATGCGTTTTTTTTTTTTTTTTTTTGATTGGTAAGATATATATAAAAAAATGTAATATATATTACTTTACAAAAAGGTGAGAATAATTACTTTTTAGTATTATATACAATGTTTATAAATTTAAAACTTATTTTATGTGGTTAATAAAGAAAATTAAAAGATGAGCCTCTAATTAGCAAATTTTCCATATAACGAATTTTTTTCGGAATTTAGCGACTTCGTTATATAGAGGTCTGACTGTACTTCATTTGTTCTGGCCTGTTCGCGTTCTTCCAACTAATCCTCTTGGGGAATAATGGATCTTTAAATATTATTCTATTGAAATTTTCCTCCGAAGAAGAAGAAGATGTAATTATGCAAATCAAGGCTTATACTTAAAGATTAACTTTCAAACTCGGAGAAAGAGGTTAGAAGCTAACAGGATTGCAAGTAATAATCTACGTATAGCTAGGCGAGAGCACTTCTTGATAATTTGATTAATAATAAAATTAATGATTTGGTCTATTAGTTGTTAACCCTTTAACGGGCACAAAGCTAAAATACACTTTTCTGTGTTAAAGTACTTGATAAATGTGATGTTCTCATCCTCTATAAACATTATTTAGTCACAAAAAAAATATCTAATGGTGGGGTTTTTCCTGGGTGTTGGCTAGACGTTATAACCACTGCGCACTTAAAACACTTAACTTACTTTTCAGGACAAAAACAATGAATCATATTACAATAAACCTTTTATGAAAAATTAACATTTATGTAATAATTATTTCAAAGACAATTAAAATGTATGAAACTCTTAACTTACCCTCAATCGGTGATGCCTGGTTCATAAAGTACTCCTTTCTCTTCACCTTGGAATTCTTTCAAAGCAGAATTTTCAGCTCTTTATTGTTTAACGGCTTCACACATGCGCCACTTAGAGCGCGAGATGCGCGTTTCCTCACGTTTCTGTACATAAGTATGCGCTTTGCGGCTAAACAGGTCATCCCATAGTCGTCATTGCTTTTAATACTCCTACAAAACTTCCGTTAAATATAATGACAGATAAGTAAGTTGCAATTTCAAATATCTTGACTCCAGAGTGTAGATGTTTTGGAGCAAAAGTTCAAATCAACAAATTTATGGATTCGTTATTGTCTTGCGTCTCTGCCAGAAAGATAAATCACTTTTATATATATATATATATATATATATATATATATACGCTAGTCTTACATATTACAGTTTCAAAAATAGCACCAAATACTCACTCACCTGAATGTAATACGCAAGACTTGGAGCGGGGGGAAGTTTTAGTTTTCTCGCAGAAGCTGTTGTAAATTCCGTCCCTTTTTGGGTGGTAAATTGGTTTTTACTAAACTTTCGCTTTTTATTACGACCAAAATGAACATTTCCAGTTGTACTTCCTTTTCGACCACTCATTGCGAAAATAAATAATTTGTAGCTTTTGTACTCTTCGAAGCTAAACCAAGACTAAAACAAGTTCGACAAAATATTCAATAACTATAGATACTTCCTTTTAAACCTGTACAAACTTGTCTATATTTGTATGAAGTACATTTGTATAGAAGGGTCTGAGGTACCAAGGTGATTCTACACAATAGGCACAGCCTTCGACTGCCAACTCAGCGCTCCGAACAGCTGCTTCTTCTAACTGCTGTGTCTTTATAACAACTTCGATTTTTAAAAAATCACTTTATCACCGTATTCTAGGCATGTTAAGGAAGCAATTTATGAAAAAAAAAATCGATTTTCTTAACCCATCGCATGGGTGAATCCCCTTAATGTTGTTTTATAGAATTTGTTTCTTTTTTCTTTTTTTTTTTTTGCCATTAGGATTAGTTCTTGAAGATACTAAGAAAATTAGGTTATCAGCTAATTTTTAGCAATATTTTGATTTAGTTATGTTCATAGAAAACATTTGTTCACAAACATGTTGTTCCAAACCTAAAACAATACCCGACAGCCAAATCTTGTAAATCAGGAAAATTGCTTGTCGGTACTTTCTAAAATTCAGCATAATTCGGATCCCTTGCTTTGAAATAAGTTCCTTTTATTTGCTTTTCTGTGTAGTATTGTGCTGCAGGTCAATAACTCCGATTTGGATTTCAAGTGGGTAACAATTAATGTCTTGCATGGAAATTATAAAAAAGGATATATGAAAAGATCTCCATTTTTTTTCATTTTGAAAATCATTAAACCTAGCACTAAATGAATCCTACAAAATGGATATTAAATTTTGAAATGTATGATATATAGCTGGTAAATAGCTCCTGTTTTAATATGACGTATATTAATCTTTTTTCTCCACAATTGAGATCAAAAAAGTTTGTTCACAAAAGATTTTATTCACCAGGGTAGGAATAATATAATCTTTTTCCTGTAATCATAAATTTAAAAATTACTTAACTGTCCCATAGTATCGGTAAGAAAAGATAAATCCCACAAAGCCAATTTTCATTCTTAAAAAGCAAACATTCATTGAGTAGTTCATTGTTTTCTTCCAGATATTTTAATACACACTCCCTCAAATTCCAAAATCTCTCGAGTGCACTTTCTATGAAAAGCCAGCGCACATAACAGTGAAGGAATATTTTCTACATTATAATTTTATATTGTAACTCAGTTAAGTGTATATTTAAAATAAATTTAGGGTGTTTTTTTGTTGTTGTTGTTATTGTTGTTTAAGATAAATGCATTTCAATTAAAACAGTACAAAAATTGGTATTTGTTATTATGTTTTCAAATTCTTTAATTTTTCAATTAATCTTCGCATGACACTCTTACAATTCATCTATGCCACACTGAGGCACACCTGCCAAGGGTTGGCTACCTCTGTTATAGACAATGACGCAGATGAGTTAGATAATGCAACAGATTGAATTAAAATAGCAATGCCACATAAATATTTTGTTTGTTTCAAATAGGCCTGTATTTTGGTAGCTAAGCCACTTGCAGGGACAGCAAGTCTCCAAGTGTGGAAGCCAATTCGTTGGTAGCACCATCTAGTGGCGGCTTCCACAACCAAATTTTTGATGCTTGAATTTATTTAATTCAAGCTGTCTCGTTGGATGCTATATATTGCTGAGATTTTTAATTTTGTGTCGAGAGTACCAGTTTTAAATTTATACTAAAAGGATATTTTACATGCCACAAAAACATATTACATGTGCAACTGCAATCTTCGCATAGAGAAAATCTATCTGCTCCAGGGGGGATCAAACCCATAAACTTGGGCTTACGAGGAGAGCACGCTACCTCTAAGTCACAGAGCTGACACCGTATAAATGTAAATTTTGATGTTTTTTATAAAATAAAGCTCAAATTTTTGTATTAAAGCACACGAAAAATTTGTAATTTATCATTTTATATTAAAAAGTTTGCAAAACTTTGTAAAAGTTATAAACATTCAGTGCAAAATTATTATTAAATAAATCACCTTTCCCTTAGAATTGCGCTCTGCTTTATTTAATTATCTCAAATCCTTTTTAGTTAAATACAGTTAACTAATTTTTCTTTTTTTACATACAGTTAATTAACACATAAATATCGTTTTTACTCCTTTAATTCAAGATTTGTTTTCCTATAAATGTAAAAGAAAAAAAAATACACGTAATTCCTTTACAATTTTTTCTACAGAAGAAAAAAATTGTTAAGGGACTTTTCCCCTCATTTTGAAGCGAATTTTATTTTTCGTGAATAAATTTTGAAAAAGTTTACTTTACTCATTACATTAATAAAAGCCTCGCTTTCCTTTTGTTATTTTAATGGAATAGTTTTTCCTGACTTCCTTTCATTTGGATGAGAAAAAAAAAGAATTTTAAATCTTCAACGAATAATTTACTCCACACATTTATTTTTTAAAATAGAAGCATAAAAACTAAGATTATTTTAACATTCTTCTTGAAAGCTGCGATGTTCTCTGTTTTTATGTCGTTAAAAATATTTTTTTTCCAACTAGTGTTCTAAAAGGTTTGATTTCTGTAACTGACAGGTAAGGAATTGAAGTTAAAGTTTCACGGGGACCTAAGTTCAATCAGAACTTTCTGAGAACCCTAGAGATGTATTCTTGAAGTATTTTATAAAATTTGCTACTTTAACTCTTTTCTTCAGTCATTGAGAGAAAATGAAAACTTTTTCTTTTAATGTGTATAGCAAGGAAAGAAATACATAATAGCAATTTTTAAAACAAATTTTTAGAAAATTATCTTTGTGTAATACAATTATTGTCGCAAAATATACGGAAAATAGGCCTTAGTAATGTGATTCATTTATAAATCAGTTTCAAAGAAACACATCTCATTTATTCGGCAAGTAATAAAATTTTCTTCCTTCCAATATCTTAACAATTTTTATATAATTTATAAATCCAGTCGGACCTCTATATGACAAAGTCGCTAAATCGCGAAAAAAAGTTCATTATATGGAGCCTCATCTTTCAATATACTTCATAAACCACATAAAGAAAATTTTGTTCGTAAACACTATGTATTAAAAGAAAGTAATTATTGATACCTTTTTGTAACCTAATACATATTTATTTTATATATCTTAACTATCAAAAAAAGAAAGAAAGAAAGAAAAATTGCAAGGAAAAAGTTTCTTGACGATTTTATTTACTTCCTGAAGAATTAAATGTATTTCTTTGACGATCAAGCACTTACTTTTCAACATTTTCGAGGCACAAGGAACAAAGTTACCGGTACGACTGATCAACACTACAAATGAAAGGAAACTAGTTCAAGGGCACGAGACATTTTAACTGAGAGTGAAAGGAGATACCGAAGATGTTTACTGTGAACTGTATAATAGGGGCCAAAGGTTGCACTTCTTAGATGAAAAGCCAGAATTACATTACTTTCGGTAAATTAGACATTTAATAAAAACCAGTTCAAAATTTATGACCAACATAAACTGTATTAAAAGAGAGAATAACTAGAAATGTCCAGAAATACTTTAAAAATATTGAGAGAAAAAAATTGAATCACAAGAGAAAAAGTTCGTTATATAGAAAACGCACTTCGCTATAGAGAGGTTATTTTACGAAGAAATTCGTGTAATGTTCTTGGTTCCTGGAAAAAGTTCTCTATATATAAAAATTCGCAATATAGAGATTCGTTTTATAAAGATTCGACTGTATTTTCAGCATTTAATGAGAATAAGGGAGAGTCCTTCCGTTTTGGAACACATATACTTTTATATGTTGTCGAACAAGAAGTTTTATCTAACTAAAACTGGTTTAAACAAGTAGATTAGTATACAATTAATGAATTATACATATTTTTTGCATTTTAGTTGGGTTTTTTAACTTGCAAAACTGTCAACATGAGTGAAGAAAAAGTACACTTTAGACCTCAGTGTGCAACGGGTCTATTCACGTACCTCCTACTAATCCTCTTGGGAAAAAACTACTTCTTTAAATATTAACTTAACTTAACTTAGTGGCGCAACAGCCTATGTGAGCCAAGACCTACTGTGCCCAATTCAGTATACGTGACCTTGAACCCTGAGATACATGATCAGATGTTCCGGTCAGGTGGTCAGTTTGACGCGAAACCCCCAATGTTTAGTTCCCAAGCAAGCTTGGTACTCAATTATCGACTCAAGGAAGGGATGAAAGGCTGTATCAACCTTGCCCTGCCCGGTGTTTGAACCTCGGACTTGTGTCATGGAAGCACGATGCATTAACCACTCAGCCAGTGGGCTTTCTTTGAACATTATTCTATTGAAAATCTTCGCTCGGGATGTGTCAGTGTGAGTTAATCAGTGGCAATCCGTTTGTGGAAATATTAACAAAAGAGGAAAAGACCTATGGTTACCTCCACCAGGATTGTGCAACTGCCCATATATCCCACCGAACCATGAGGATCACATATATACAATCTTCACTCCTTAAAGAGTTGTTAGTAGGGGTCAGTCTGGTCACTCAGGTCACTTGATCTGTCAAAATGCGATTACTTTAGATAGCAAAAATTCAAATATACCAAGTATCGTAACCATCATAGTCTTCAAGAACTGCAGCAGAACATTTTAGATGAAATTGCAGTAATTCTAGCAGTCCAGCTTCAATCTGACTTCCATAACTTGCTGACCAGATCCCATATGTTCCAAGAGATGAATAGTAGTCAATTTCAACAGCTGTTATAACCCTTTAAGACCCAACTCGCATGATCGTGCGGGTTAGATATTCTTATACGTTTTTGCTTCTAGAATAGTCGTAGAGAAAAAAATTCCGAACCCAACGATTGAGCATGTTTGCAGAAAGTGTAAAGTGCCACTTTTTATCAACAGACAGGGATTGTAGTCCACTTTTGACTTTCAGAGCTGGCAAATCTAGTTTTGTTTTCAAATGCAACTAAAACACATTTTCTTTTTATCTGTCGTAAAAAGATAATTATCAATATATTTCTAATTGCTTGGATACAAATTTTTGTATTAATGTTTAAATAATTGTAAAATAGAAAAAAATTTAACCATACTCTATTAATCTTGCCGGTAGGACTCGGGATTTTGTTACCCGCAAGATCTTGCGGGTTGGGTGTTACTTGAGTCACTGCAACTATAAAGGTAAGTTTTTACAATGTATGTTTTCTTTTCTGTTTCAATAATATTGGTAGAGGCTTAAAAAAAAATGAAATATATTGCTATATATATATAATTAAAAGCATATTTCCTTGGGGTTTCCATGGACGAGTCCCTTTTTTCTTTCTCTGGCTCTTTTTTGTAATTCATTTTCTCTTTCACGCATTTGATGAGGGTTATGGCATTTTTATCCTTTACACAAATATCTTCTTCCATATATCTTTCCACTTCTCCCCCCCCCAAAAAAAAAGAATTTTGGATTCTCCTGTGTGATTTGGTAAGGTGTGGTTTAAATATTTTTTTCAAATAATAACATTTTCTGATACATTTTATTATTTTTCATAAAATACTGTGCTAACTTTTAACCAAAAACTTTTCCAGGTGTCTAAAAGGAGAAGAGAGAATTCTCACACAAGAAGAAATTTTACAACTGATAAATAAATCAGATTGAACTTAGATCAAAGTGATCTCTCGGATGATGACAATGCTGCGAACGAAACATATGAATCACGTATTACTGAAAGGAGAATCAAGTTCAGATGAGGGAGATGAAAAAAACATTGAAATATTGGAAATGCAAAGACAATTTTTGATCATTCTTTACTCTATCAGTTTCTTGAACCCATTCATTTCATTGTTTTAGCTGATGCAAATTCTTGGTTTCTGTGCAAGCAAGATGCAATATCAAATAAAATTCCTCCAAAAATCAAAATGGATCACTTAAAATTGTATTTAGAGATAGTTGAAGAGCGTTATCAGCCTCTCCCCCTTCTAGCAAAATCTTTTTAACTGATCAGAATAACAGTGTTGGGATTCCACTCACAAAAAGATACAAGTGTTATGATCCACCTGCTATACATATCATGTCTTTTATCCTGACCATTCCAGGATAAAAATGCTTGACACGTATAACAACTTTTGATGTGTTGATGACATTTTAAGGCCTCGCAAGCACAGATTAAAAACTACGAAAGCAGTTCGAAAACATGTTGTGAAAACTGCAATGCATATTTATGCTTATCGAAAACAAAAACATGCTTAAAAGATTTTCACAGGAAATAAATAATGAGTCAATAAAATAATTTTATATCAATAATATCCTTATTTGTAACAATTTTAGTTGAATTAAGTGGGTTTCTTCCATCAACTTGAGCCAAAAAAAATGTAACATTCCACTGGTGCTGATTTCTTAAAAACGCCCAACCCGCACGACCGTGTGCGTACTATCTACGTTCCAGGGGGTGAGTGAGAATTTTTTTATTATTTTTCCTAGAGTCATTGGGGTCAATATAGTATTAATAACCAGAAGAATTTAATATATAAAGATTAAAATAATTCGGATCTAAAAGGGATAAGCTGGTTAAGTATTTCCTTTCTTTGCGGCGTTTCTTTGTAACTCAATTTTATTCGCCCTACCCTATATAATTTACACCAATTCATAGATCTTATGAATAAAGCTAAGTTCGATGTTAAATTTCTTTCGCATATTATTTAATTACATAGTCTCTAAAAGGGCCTTTACAACAGCTGTCAGCTAACATATTGAGATATTTGCACTTATTAACATTAAAGTAGCACTAACATTGGGAATTGGGAGTGTTTTTATATAAACACACACAAAAAATGCAACTGTAATATACAAATAAAAAAAACATATTCTTGAAAGTCTTATTTTTGAAAATCGCGTGTAGATCCCAGTATGATTGAATGCATCAGAAGCATTGTCAACATTTAACTAGTGATATCGCTATAACTACTTTTTACCCCGAATATATCTAATTTATTTTCTCTACGTAAAAGTAAGAATCGTCGCTTTCTTCTGTAGATATTTTAAGAGTATTATTTTTCTCCCAAAACAACTTTTATTCATCATTCTCTCGATTAAGGGAAATCTAAATGAAGCAAAAAAAATGCATGATAAAGATGGATCGCAAGAAAATATAACATATTTAAGAATTCTTCAAAAAATAACTTCATTTGTTCTGCTTCATTATGCATTTGGAGATTTTCTCTTTTTCCCTCTCAGAAACATAAAGCGAGAACTTGCGTGGATTTTTGATGTGATATTTAAAAATTTAGAAAGAAAATTGTTTCACTGATTTTATTTTACAGTCGAACTGAGAGAAACAATACTATAGCTATTGGCGATGGATCTTAACATTTTGAATTATGGTCAAAGACCAACCAGTTCTCTAACTTTCGTATCACATTAGCGCGAGGAATTTTACTTCCAGTACATTTAATGCGTTTCATTCTCCTTTTAACAAGTCTTTAATCAGAATCACGATTTTAATACTCGGCGAAACTGAGATAACACCAGATAAGAAGGACTCTATGGCTTTAATGGTGACGAATTGTGTATTGATTTCATAGGTTTCTATAACATTAAGCAAATGTATTATTACCCAATGCAAAATATCAATATAAAAATCAAATAATAGATTCAAATAAAAGGAAAGAAATTAAATTTCAGAACAGAAAATGGTTGATAATTAAAAAGTGTTAATAAACCAAACCATATATAAAAAATAAAAATATAACTCAAGTACACATCAGAGGCCTTTCGCATGAAAAATATATTTAAAAAATCAGCACCTGAAAAAGTAGAGTTTCGTTTCGCATTGTAAAATGAAGTAAAGATTAAAAAATATCTTATTTTTATTTTTTTTTTTTTTTTGTTATTATTTTTTCCAAAGAATTTTTATCAAATTTTCCATTATAATCACAATTATTTTCTTTTATTCCTTCATAAGTATAATGTGTTGAATGAAGACAAATGTAACTGCAATAAAGCCATTTGGATGTTATAGCAAAATGAATGATTTCGAACGTGATGGAACAGTGAGAATGCTTAAAACTGATTCCTCTTTTTGGACAAAAAGCCTACACCAAATAACCACGGCAGTCTAAGTTGCTGGCGAAAACGCTTTTGCGATAAGCTCATTGACAGAATAAAGGTTCTAGTAGACCAAGAAGTACGAATGCAAAGAAAAATCGGCTTATAGTCCAACAGGCACGAAATGCCTCAACGGTATCCGTGATGCCTGAAGCAAATGAATATCAAGTTCTATAATATACAAGCTGGCAATCCTTATCAGCTGTCTGAATCATTCGTTCTTTTGCAAAGACTTTCTCCTTAATTTTTAACACAGTTAAATTTAAGTAATTTAATTCGCAATTTTTTTAACACAGTTAATTTAATTCGCAATTTAAGTAAGATTGCTCTTAAAATACAACAGAGTTTCCTAAGATTCATTTCCCAGCATTTTAACTACTATTACAAAAGCGAATCTAATGACATTTATTTTATGTTATAAGTCTTTTGAAAAACCAAGCATATAAATGTCATTTTTACAACCCATTTTGAATTTCAAATTGACTTCAAAAATCATTATCAGATTTAAGCGAGGAGAAAAATTTAATGAACCATTATTTTTTTTAAAAAAAATCAAAAATAATTCCATCAGCCTGAGTGTCATGGAAATTCTACACTAAACGGCTCAACTTGTGAAGTAAAAAACTGTTTATTATCTAGCAAAAACATTTACTCGATTATTTTGCTCTATGTAATGCTTCAAAAAATTTCCATCGTCATTTGTTCTAACTATGCGATAAATAATTGTGTTATGTATCCAGTAATATGCGAGTAAATATTTCAAAAAATGTATTTGATTAGGTGTAAACCTTAAATCTTATACCTTTCGTGGCTGTTATTGTATTTTATCAGCTGCAGGTTTCATAGATATATGGAAAATCAAGCATGAAAGATTAAAAATGTAATAATACATGAACCTTATTCACATTTACTCAGGCAGTTAATCTTTTGCAGTAGATTCACAAATCAACTGTTATAGTTGAATTATCTTTGAATTGTTTATATTCTTAAGGGACTAATTATTGGTTATAGATTAACCTTAAATTTTTTTTTCGAGTTTTATAATATATTCAATCATGGAACATTCTAATACAACATGAGAAAACTTCCTTGTAAGTGTATATATTAATTGTTGTTTTCAAAATAAATTAATCACTGGAAATAACACAATCTATACACCTTAAAAAGAAATTCCAGTCATTTGGGAAATCCAAGTTAATTCATCTGAAAACCGTACATTTTTAAATGCAAGTTCTCAAACAGAAAATCAGTCCACACGGCCATTCAATAAGAAAACCTCGAACAGACATTAAAAATTTTTAAAAGTGTTTTATTCTTATAGGAAATGGAAGCTTTTCTTCTTTCAAGCATACATTATCTCCCCAGCAGCGAAGCTCTTTGCAAATCATTACACAATCTTTATGGAGAAACTAGAACATTGAGAACAATGTGTATGAAGTGACATTTAATCAATTAAAGGAACTGCAAATGATGTTAGAAACGGGACATTTCAAATTCAAACAAAAGCTAATGACGTTAAAAGATTTAACAATTGGCTTAGAACATTTGTCAAAGACATATATTAGATAGAATGATGCTAAAACAACACTAATTAAATAGCAATAATTTTATGCATAAATGTTTATTATATATGCATGCATGCGCGTGTGTGTGTGAAATGGGAATAGAGAAAAAGCTTTTGTTGCGGTGGAGTTTTCTAACTTCCTTAGCGATGCGTAAATGTGTTTTAAAAGAAATTAGATACAAATAATACATAAAATTCATGAAGCAGTTTTTGTGTAACTTTCTTGACTTCCTGATAAAACAGCAGATTCGAAAGAGAAAAGTAATGATATACAAATCATATGCAAATTTTTAAATTTGTTTCTGTTTTCGTACTTGAATAATATTTAAAAGAATTTAGATACATTAGAAGAAATAATAGTTTTGAGAGTTTGATGCTTAAATATTTGATAACAGTACATAAAAAACTTTAAAAAATTATAAAAAAAAATTGCATTTAGTTCTTGCACTGATTCTAATTTGTGTGTTGAATCTCAAAGTAGTACAGACTTTTTTATGACTGAAACGCAAATGCATTTTAAAAAAATATTCCCTTTATGAACACATCTAAAAAATTCATAGTAAAAATTAACATATTAAGAAAATTATTGCCTTAGAAAAGGCAGTTTAAATAAAAGATGAGCAAAAAAGTAATGAAATGTTGGAAAAAATGTAATAGTTATATAAGCACTCTTATTACACAAAATTCAAGTAATATTTCCAATTTTGTAGTATGTTTTTGATTTATTATTAAAACGAATTTCTAACTATGTTCTATTTTTAAAGTAAATAAATGAATGATTTTGTCAATTTTAGTAAGTTATTTATTGAAGGATATTTACTTCGAACTCAAAAATTACAATTTTAATTATATGTAAGAAAAGGAAAGAAAAAGAAAGTAATCTTATACTATGATGTATTTTAGTGTGTTAGATGTGTGTGTATACTGGTAGGTTCGGATTAATATTTATTTCAGATTTTTACGCAAAACTATAGCATTTGTACTTTTATTGCTCTAGTAATTTACAAAAGCGATTTTAATTACATTTCTTAGATTTATTCAGTAACTTTAAGCCTAGGAATATAATAATTTAAATTACATATGTGAAAAGTTTATATTTCACAACATTTTGTGCGTGATTATGTTTTCGGTACATATATAATATATTTGAACCTCCTTTAATGTAGAAATCATGAATATATAAAAATTCGATGTATTTGTTGTAATTTTGATAAATTTCTATGGTAAATTCAGTTAATTAGAGATTTTACAAAATAAGGATTTTTAAATTTTCACGTTATAACTTGCTTTACATTTAAGGTGACTGCCTACTTTCGGACCCAATTTTTTTATAAAAAGAATTTTTTGAAACAAATTGAATGTTTTTAGGAAGGAAAATAAAAAAATATGTAAATACATAAAAAATTTCAAATAAATATTGTACTTTTAGAAAAATTAGTTGTTTTCAAGGAAATTTTACCAAATTTTTATTAAAACGGGTAACACTGTATAAAGATTTCTCATACAATTATCATAATTTTCTTTATGCACAACATACATATTATGGTGCTCTTCAAAATGAACCAAAATCTAAGAGAAATATTAAAATACAAAAAAATACAGACAATTACACATAATAGTATGAAAATTTTGCTATTTTTTAAGTTTTTTTCTTTATAAAAACTACCCTAAATGAAAAAAAACTACAACAAAACTTATGGTCCACTTTATGAAAAGTAGTATAATAAACATTCCCACAAAATTTCAAAACGTTATCTGGTTTGGTTTTTAAGATATCATGTATCTGGTAAAGATTTTCTTTCAAAAACATAATGTCGAGAAAAACTCATTTAAAGTTTTATCTTACTGCCATTTTACATAGAGTGTTTTTTAAAATCACTATAACTTTATTTCTATTTCGCGTAAAGGAAAAAGAAAAATGGTTTTGGAAAGAAAAATCTTCAAACTATAAGATTTTGAAATAAAAAAAATTGCCTTTATGTAGACGAAAATTGACATTTTCAAGGTAGTCAGTCACCTTATTTAGTCATTTACATTATTTACCAAAATCTTTGAATGCACAAAATAAAACGCTGTATAATATAATAAAAATTATGAGGTGTAATATATTTAAATATGTGTGAAATTGTTTGAGAGTAAATCAAATTTCAAGAGCTTTTTTTGTCAAACTCTTTTCGTGTCATTTCTGATTTTTACCAGGATAATAGTTTTACCCTGGATAATGCTTAATTTTCAGCTCAGATTTTCTTTAGTAATTAAAGTATATCTAAAACATTTATGCTCTGGGTATGGGACTTAAATGTGGAGATTCTACAAGTCCTCGTAAAAATAACTTTTTACAAACGTCAATTTTTCGACAGTTTTTGTTTAATATTGTTCATATAACTTTTGCACTCAAATTTTTTACTAAATATGTAGTACTACCAAGAAGCAGAAAAACAAAATAATTCGAATTTAATAATCTTTTTAAATAGTTTTTCAATTTGTATTATTAAAAGTATTGGTAACATTTTTACTACTTTAGTAGATAATAGGAGTTTTAACACAAGTAAGATATCTGTTTATGAGATTTTTAAATTAAATAAAAAAAAAAAAAAAGAGTAGTTTCTCGAAGACCAATACTAAAAAATCCATTTCTACCTGAAAATTAAATGGATAAAAAAACATTTTTCTGACACTTCCTTCAAAATAGTTTTTTCTTTATATTTTGTAGCTATCGACCTATAAATAAATTTTAAAAAATAGAGGGGGAAACAGAATAGAACAGATAAAAAAACAGAAAATAGAACTGAAAAATAAAGATAGAAAATAATACAAAGATATGAAAACATTTTAAGAGTTAATAAAATGATTAAAAAATTACTTGCTTAATTTTATTTAATTAAATTATCTGTTTTTTTATGTATTAAATATTTTTATTCAAAAATGTACTGTAACGTCTTTTGTTATTTGTTAAATAGGAAAAATAAAATCAGAACTTATATCACATCATCATTTATAAACAAATGACCATTATGGTATGAATTAATGTTTTCAGTCCAAAAAAGAACTACGTAGGAATACACAAATCTAGCAAATCATATAGTTGTCACAAATAATAATTTGAATTTCAATTAGAGCGTGCTTCACTTTCTCAATATTTTTCTTTAAATTACAAAATCTATTTTCGGTACTTACATATTATCGCAACCTATTGGCTACATTATATGAAAAGAAACACATGGTTTGCAATTCAGCGAGTACGACATATAGGAAATCGGCGTAGCCAACTTGGCGAGTTATTAATAGAGTTGGCGATTGTTGCGATAATACGTAAGTACCCTATTTTCTATCTGGATTGATTGTTTATCAACGTTGCATTTCATAGCATGACAAGGGATATTGGAACTTTTCACCCCGGTTAAGTGATGAAATCAATATATCTTAGTATTATTTATCCGGAATTTAACTACGTTCAAACATAAAAGAAAAACTAATTATGAAAGTACTTTTGAAAACAAATGCTTTGCGTTTATTTTCTAAGTTAATACAATTATCATTGTTTTTCTTATTCACAAATAAAATCTTAGAAGATTACAAAATATTAGTCATTTTTCGTAACCGAAAAAAATACATTCCATTACACGTCTTATCTTAAAAGCTCAAAAAACTGGAAAAAGTTGCAAATTTTGTTATACATTGTTGCCAAGAAATGTTTCGACCATTGTTATTCTTTACAATTGTAATAATCAGTTTCATTATTTATCACCTTTTTTTATAAGAACTAATAATATTATGTATTGTTGCAAAACATTTTATCATCCAGGGAAATAATAATGTTGCAATCTTTTGTCGCATTAGAAACGATGAACACACAAACGAAAAAAAAAACTATGTTGTTCTAAATTGCCAAATGATAATATAGTTAACGCTAAAATCAATTTTTCCTACCAAATTTACTCTAGTTATAAGAATTTTTTCTGAAAATTCAGATTTTTCGAAATAAGTTTGAGGAATTAATCTATAAGGATTTCTCTAAAAATAAGAAAGAATAACAAAAAAATAATAAAGAATTTACAGCAAATTGTGTGTGCTTCTTTGAAAAAACTAACTTGCTTCAAATTAATTAATTTAAAATATTGCATGAAATCTACTGCCAAAATATATCAAATTTCTCACTTAAGATCATGTAAGCTGGGCAGATATATTATTCTCGTAATGAGGAAATTATTCGATTTCTTTGTTAACATTACACACCGAAGCACCACGAAGGCTGTTGGTGACGGACCTTGGAAATTTGAACCTCGTTCAAGCGACGAGAAAGACAACGGAGCTCGCACCTCACTCTCAAAGTTTCCCCACCACTCCAACGTAAGGAATTGTACACAAGACAGATTTAACATATATCAGCGTTTCTACATGGCGGGTCTTCAATAGTTCCAGGACATGAAATCGCAACAATGCCAACGTTCAAGATAACTCGCCAAGCTAGCAACCCCGATTTCGCATGTGTCGTGCGCCCTGAATTGGCAGCCATGTGCTTTGTTTCATATAATGTTGCAATGTTACGTTATTGCAAGCTCTCCCAGTAAAATATCGCAACGATTAGCTGAACTAGAATTGTTGAACTAGAAGAAAAGTGTTGTCTCGTGCGAAGACTTCTTAACAATTAACTAAATATTCAAATTTCCAGGAAGCTGCCGGTTTATCAAAATTTGAGGACTTGTCAATGAAGAGTTAGAGGATGCAGCTTCAGTCATGAATTTAACTGAAAAGGAGTGCCAAGAAAAAATTTTGTGAAAAAAAGTACAAATATTTTGTGACGGGCTCATCGTGTTTTCAACTAAAAACTCCTCTTGGGTTCTTTGGGGCCGAAAAAGGCAAATTCTTTCCAACCAAATCCAGAAGCAAAGCGTGAGTATGCAAATTAGGAACCTTTTAAATAGCAGAAGTTTAACGTAAGCGGATGACCTATTGGGAAGTGATTATGCTAGTCTGAGTTTAAGCGCTTAAACTGAAGGAAGAGAAGAAAGCCGTTACTTGAGTGTGAAGCTATCCTTGACAGAGCGATCAAGTCAAGGTGGATACTATTCCACTCGAGATAAATAAAAGATATTTAGGATCAAAGAGGATTGTGCTTAAACAAGATATTAAGATAGGATAGTTCTAGTATCTATTAGGAACCATGTATAGACTAAGATTAAGAATATGCGGGAGAGCTAAATATAGGGGTTAATATCGCGCTTATTTGGTAATACGTATTGTGTGTTTTCTCACCTCAGATCCTCTAAGTTAAAATATAACTATTATCTTTGTATAGTGTTTAAGTTAAGATCTTAATAAAGATATATTAAGATTATGGCAACGCCTGGTTCTTCATTCACTTCCACACCCCTAGGTCACGAAAATAACTTAGAAGTAAGGCATCACCCCCAGGCGAATACCTTACAATTTGGGTAATGAGAATGAACAGTTGTATAATTTGTGCAATGGGAGTGGGTCGACCATTAGCTGGACAAGGGGCATCCTCCCTCCCATAGTGCCAAATAATTTTTAAAATCATAAGAATATAAATTTGTTTCACCGTACATCACCAACAAGGCACATCTATAATGTATTTTGATGAACGGAATTGAAATTTAAAATATAATATGCATTGACTGAATATGTATTGACAATACCATAAAGAAATCAGCTTTAAGTAAATAAATATCTAGAAAAAGCATTTGTCTGTGTAACGTATTACTTCTATTAAAGTTTCTAGTTTATAAGCTAAAGTATGCTTAAAAAGATCCACTTTAAATGTAAAATGTTGGCACATTAATAATTGTTGCAGCCGCCATGATTTTGAATGCAGGTATACAAACTTACATGCGTAGTGTTGCACAAGTGTCGTACATTAATTTATGGGAATAAATTTTAATTTCTGCTACATTTGACAAATTAAGGTAAATCTGTACCCTAAAAATGACCAAAATATTGATTTTTTATTTATTAATATTCATTTAATTATTTTGTTTCGACTGATATATCATCTATGTACATATGAAAAGTAGGAGTTGTTATAAACTTTAAATGTGAAAAGTGTAATGAAATAAATTTGGAAATTTGAATCGTCCCCCTTATAGACATGGAAGTGATTTCCTCTGTTACTTATTTTCATCCTTTCTGTTTATAAAAAGCTGGCTTCTAAAGAACTTTTAGAAAAGTGTATCAACTGTGAAACAGAAAACGCAAATGAGAGCCACCATATAATGATATGGTCGAAGTGTCCAAAAGAAATATTTATGCATAAAGACGGCGTTAAACATTATGTAATGAAAGTCATTTGAGATGCGAAGCCCGTAATTTTCCTTCTTTTCTTTTTCCATCAGTCAACAGAGAGAATTTCGTTGTATCATAATTTTGCTCACTTAAAATACTTAATTATATTATGAATGGGCATAGATTAATAAAAATAAAGTTTTGCTGCTGATATTTCATGTTGCGGTTAAATAATAACAACGATACAAACAGTTTGTGAAATGAATACGCGTTTCCATAAAGACATACTCAATCTGGGTTTATTCTGAAACAAATACTCAATGTCCCAATCATATAAATAATTTGTGCGTAATGTACGTTTAGGATAAATAAGCATGTAGCAATCATCTAAACTATCTATAGATGGAACTGAAACATTAAACTTGTAATGAGGATTAAAGATTTATAATTTAGAGCTCCTCTTGTAAACGTAAACTTTGTGACGCTATTTGCACAAAAATGGATGGATATCCATTTGTTTATTTCTCTAAATTATTCAAGGCTATTTCACAAGGTTTCACTTTAGGCGAGTCAATGCAACCATTTCAAAATGCGCAGCATCATTCATTACAGGACTCCATTTGATTAAGAATCAATTGCCACTTTAATGGCATTGAATCGGGTTCATTACTGAGAATCTCTCACATAATTATTCGATGAAATCAGATTTGGTTCGGAAGTATAACATTTATCTTTCAACAGAGATTTAGAGTCGTAAGGTTCGTAGCTTTTATTTAAAGTTTATTGAAACTTAAGCTTCATTTATTTCCTTTCACATTTGTTATGTTGGAAAAGTGATTAAGAGTTCGAAGAAAGAAAACGGCTGACAATTGAATTGTTTTATTTATATTATGTTTGACGAATGTTTGTTAAACTAATTGTAAACCTAGTTTTGAAAAAAAGTAATTTTCTGGCCTTTTATTCTAAACTTAATTGAACTTATGGGACGTTTTAAATTAAATAATCATATTTATAACAATTTTTTATAAAAATATTAAAAACTGTAAATAAAAAGTTGAGATGTAATGTCCAAATATAAGAATAAAAACCTTGCATTTTATATACAAGGGAATTACAATAAAAGTTCCAATTACAAAATACTGTTAAATAAGACCCACTATTCAGAGTGACTTCAAATTGGAATAAATATACTAGAAGAGGGAAACAGTACGGCATAAGATAAAAATCATTAGGGTTTTCATTGTTTCTTTTTACGCCTAAGAACAAGTGAAAAACGCTTTTTCCATCAAAAATGGCATGCTTTTACTGTGGTGGATAAGGTTTCACAACCAGTGAATGAAAAAAATATGAATAGGAAGTCATTTTTTCTGTAAAAAATCTGAAACAATTGTGCATATTGAACAGAAACATTTTATTTAATGTGTAGATCATGCCAAAGCCGTCGTAATTCAATTTAAAATGCAGATAGTAGCGGAATCCATTTTCGTTACGCCGGTCAAAGCGCAATCCATTGATGCCCTTTGGAACTTTTTTTCTTATACCGTACACTTCACCCTCCCCTTTTTCAGATCAAATTTGAAGTCCTTCTGACCAATGGTTCTTTATTTTCAGCATTTTGAAAGTGGAACTTTAATTGTAATCACCTTGTATTTGTGCGAGCACTATCAAGATAAACATAAAAAGTCAATAAGAACATAAAATTCTATCACCAAAATAGATGTATACAACTCAAGTGATACTTCTATTCAGTTCTTTATCCGTATAGAGAAAAGCCAAGCTCAAAAAATATGAATTAGAATTTAAAATGGCAGCATTTCTTTGTTTCTGATATGCATATCGAATTAATCATCACACAAGTATGTATGGGCATCGGCTATAGTAGTTTCGAATCATAATGAATGCCTTAAAAATAGGTACAGTTTTTTGAAGACATTTATACCATTCCAATTAAATGCGTTACAACCCCAATTATTAAGAATACACAGCACAGTAGAATCAGAACTCAAAAACACAGTTCTTAAGACACAATATGAAAATGAAAAACTACATTCAAGCTAATCAGTTTGTTTATAAAATTTCCATGTATTAGCCAGCTGTAGAAAAACACTCCTCAATATTAATGATTCTGAGGAGGATAGAACTCGTGACCTTTGGCTTCGTAAGCACGTAACTAGGGATTGCAATATTGGACAAAAAGTTCAATACCGGTATTTGGTATTTTTTAGATCTTAATACCGGGGTTACCGGTTTTAATACCCGTAGTAGAAGTTTAAGGAAAAGAAAGAAAATACAGGTGTTGTTTCTCTGTTTTATTTGTCAGTGTTATTAGAGTGTAAATATCACAAAAAATTCATTTCTAATTTTTAAATTATAACAGTATATAAAGAATCACAAAAAAGTAAAAGGGACATCTTATTTATTTAAATCACAAAAAAGTGTAAATATCACTATTCAGTCTGTGGTACTATTACAAATATTTGAAATGTGATCCTAAAAAACATAATGAATTTTTTTATTGTACTGTCATTAAGCCTGGATCGTAATTATGTGCATAATTATCAGCTATCGAAAACGCTCTTTCGGCATCTCAGGTAGTTGGTGGTACTGTTAACAATACGCAATATACTTTTTCCAAGTATTTACCTCTAAGTCTCACATCTTCAAATAAATCGATTTCTCGTCGGATGGTTATGAATATAGTTGATTTCTGTATTGTATTTTGATTTGTTGAATTTTTTTTTTTTTAGTTATCGCTAATTCTAATTTGTGTTCAAGATACGATTCCTTTTCAGTATCAACATTAATGTCATCATCATCTTCGATAACTGTACCGAATTCTACTGAATGTGAATAAGGTTTGTGGGTATCAAATTTTAAGAAAATTTACTATAAACTTGATCATATTTGAATTGGTTAGTCTCTTTTCTTCTTTTTCATTTTCATTTATAAAATCCTGTGATGATATGTAAATACACAAGTATGATATGCAAATACAATGTGAATAACAAACTCCTCAATTAAAAAAATATCGAAATATTACGCAATTTCCTCACAACTACAGCCTTGTTTTCCCAGATACGAATATCACACTACGAATCCTGCGCGTGTGCAGTATTGCTCTGAACTGTAATAGAATAGTTTTGGCCCCTCCTTGGGTAATTCACATATTTTATCACTTCTCTTGATTGTACGATAGATTGCTTTATATTCGTAGTCTAACCAATTTCGCCTTTAGGGAGACCTAGAAACAAAAACGTATACTATTTTGCTAGGTTTACAACCACTGAACATATAATGGAGACAATTTAAAAAATTTCTAGTAAATACCGAAAAACTGGTATTTAAACTTGTGAATACCGATATTATAAAATTGTGCAAATGGCTCACACAAAATGCAGGTATTCCGTATCCCGGTATAGCAATCCCTTCACGTAACATACCACTATACCCAAATGATCACTTCAGTCTGGAGGTTGTTACTGGCTTATATAGATGCCACCACCACAGACTCCCCCACCAGTGAGTTGGTGGATATGCGAACGAACAATATAGTGTTATGGCAAGTGTATGAGTTGTTGCTGTTGCTTCAAGTGTGTCTGACGGCTTGATCGCTACATCCTGTGTGTCTGACAGCTTTGTTTGCTGCGTCCTGTGTGTCTGACGACTTTGTTTTTTGTGTCCGGTGTGTATAATGTCTTTGTGTGCCACGTGATGTGTTCTGACTGCTTTGTTTGCTGCGTCATGTGTGTTTGGTGGCCTTGGTTGCCCTTGCGGCGGGTAGATAGCGCCACGACAGCTGAGCGAAAGCTGCTTTTTTTCAAAGTTCAGCCAGGATCAGCAATGTGGATAGAACTCACGACTTTCCTATCGGTAAGCACGTAACTTACCTCTGGACCAATATGATCACTTCAGTCCGGAGGTTGTTACCGGCTTATATAGTTACGAATGCCACGACCCCAATACTAATGACTAGTATTAAAGGGGAAACAAGATGTGTGTGTGAATTACGAACAATTGAAATGTTAAAAAAACACATGATATTTAAAAGTTTCGAATTAAATAGCTTACTATTTCAATACAGTTGCTCACCAAAAACTGCTTAAAATGAAATCTAAAAATTATGTCAAGATTTCTTAGATAGCAAAAATGTCTTACTATTTCAATTACTGTACAACAATAAATATACTTTTCTGGTTGTTTGGGTTATTTTTTTTCACTTTAATGGACTTATGTAATCAAATTATGTAACCAATAAAGCAGCACAGACATAAAAAAATTGCCTTCTATTGTTTTCTATTTCCCTTCGAATGAAACAAAATTTAGAAGTCAGACGCGAAATCGTATTGTACTAATTTAACAAATAAAGAAAGATTTGGCATTTTTAAAGTACTGCAGACCCAAAAGAAAATTTAGAAAGTATTGAATGCACTGGATTAAATATTGCATACGTTTTAATGTCAATCAGGGAAAATTGGATACTAAAATAATACGAAGACAGAGGGAGGAAGGGTGCCTCATTTGTATATATAAGTACTGAGAAGGGAACAAAACTAATTCTGAGTCTTGAGCTGATATAGAAAGATAAAAAATTTATAGTCTTATGAGAAAAGATTGAAGAGATAATAAATGGCTTACTTTCATGATTGAAGTGAAAAGTTTTTAAACTATTACTTAAAATTGTTTAGGAAATATTTAGTTTTAAAAAGTATTAAGTATCCAAACGAAAACAAAGAAAGGATGCAAGAGGAAAAAATGCTATAATGCCTTTTTAAAAAAAAAAAGTACGAATTTCAGAAGAACAAGAAAATTTTCAGAATTTATTTGTAAAAAAATAAAGACGATAAAAGAGTTATATGTTAAAACAATAGCCGAACAGGTTTGTGATAGTTTTTGAAAGGTATTTGAAAAAGTATAATTTATGTGTGTATTTGTGTAACACAGGTGCACATGTATTTGAAAAAGATATAATAATTCATTCAGGATATTTAAAATATTTTTTATGTTAATACAAACAATTCAATAATACTGTACTTTGACTCTAAATCTACAATAAAACTTAAACCTCTTAAGTGTCACCGGCGTTTGAAAGCGTCTCGCTCAGCTAGTGCGTTAATTGGCCCGGAAGTATATATACGTCTTTTTGAAGTACGATCCTTTCTGTGAACTCTTATCCATAAAATTATTCGAAGGTTTTGAAATGTAATAAAATGACCTTGACAGTGTTTGCGAAGGATTTACTTATTTCAGAGCATTTTATTATTTATTCCTTTTCACCCCACCCTTCAATACACCACATACGCTCGCCTATGTTCCATTGCGGAACGAATCACTTAATTTTTAATCGGTATTTAAAGGATTAATTATAAACCGCATAAATTATTAAGATTAGCGTTAATTTTTGCATATAATTTTATATATGATAAGCCCGTGGTTTCACTGGTAATTAAAAACTTGTTATTAACTTAGTATTGTTATAAATTAATTATAACATGCATTACGCAGTACTGATGCATTTATAAGTGTATTATAAGAGTGTAAATGTGTATTTTGTTTTATTATGCCAGAATGCATTTTGTTCGTTTGCTTTCAGTAAATCAATAACTTTTTTAAATAATCTTTGGTTTTCGACTTTTCAATATGCTCGTGCCCCCCTCGTAAGGTTATCACTCCCCCCTCCCTAGGA
>BMAV01026223.1:41859-61272 GCA_019973955.1 Trichonephila inaurata madagascariensis | reverse complement strand
TGTGTGTGTGTGTGTGCTCATATAAAGTAAAGACTTCTCCAGAGAGTTTGAACTATTTTTTTTAAAAAAAATTCACATTATTTTCAGGGTTACAAACAATTGAAATAATTATCGGCGTTTTTTTTTCGTAAACTTTCTCCCTTCAGTTGTCGTAAAAGATGAATAAACCCACTTCTAAGTTATATATTTCAAACATTCTAGTTGAGACTCTGTACAAAGGTCTGGGCTGTATACAGGCAAAATATTATTATGACAGACGCATTTTTCACAAAAGGAGAATATTTTGAAAAATGGTTATTCTATGTCCATTTTTTGTCAAAATAGTGTACTTAAATAATTTTTTATTGTAATAATATTCTTAAAATAATTTTATATACATTTTCTAATCTATAAGTGACATTAAATATCATAAATATTATTCATTTATACGCTTTTTGCAAAATCACGGTTCCGAACGTAATCGGATACCTTAATGATAGCTGTGATCATTGAATAACACCTTCCCGACCAATTCAAACCTTAAAACGTAACATTGTTGTCTTAGTGAAAAAGCGCGCCATCCTGTTGAAAAATGTAACCTCCTAGAATTTATTTCTTTGATGATTGGTATAAAGAATATCTGTAACATGCCCAAGAATTTCCAAAATAATTTCGACATACTTGCACAGCAGAATCTTGTTCATGCAATTAGAGACTGTATTTCGCTTTTTTATCACTGCTGTGCATTATCGAGATACTTAACAAAGAATGATTATTTATTGCTAAGATATAGCAGTTATAACATCTACAGCCATTTATGAATAAAATTAGGATATATTACTACTTGTTTGACTTAAAACGAGCTGTTTTCATTTAATATTTTGGAAGTTCTTAACTTACAAAGTTGTCCAACTAATTTGTGGACACCCTGCATAATGCCTGAAAAGATATACTTACAGGTAGTATGAATAAACTCTAAAAAATTGTAAGTAAATGTAAACATTAAGACTTAATATTTTCAATAATCCTTGGAAATATATAATAAATCTACGTGAAAACATTTTAGAATATGAAGATATTACTGAATACTACTATTTAGTAATGATTTTGGTTATAAAAATAATGAAGTATATATATAATTTAAAATAAAATTAATCATTCATTGTATGCAAAGTTAAATTTCGTATTTTTTGTTTGATTCCTAATTAAAAAAAAAAAGAGAAATTTGGTAAAATACTGTTTGAGGGGCTTTATGTATTTTGTATTTAATGTTTAAAGCATTTTTTTAAGCATGTATAAACCAGAGAATAATATTTTTATATAATAATACAAACTATTTAATATCGGATACACATAAAAACCTATAATTAGGCATAGTCAAAATATCTAAAAGACACGATATTAAAAGCATTTTTTTACTTGATGAAAATTTTCAGAGATTGAATTTTTTGATTTAAAGAATATTTTGTTATAAATTATTTTTCTCAACAAACTTATTAAATGAATAGCTATGAGCACATATCTAAGATTTTTTTTAAGCTAGTAGGTTAATATGTCATACTTTGTATTTACTCTGTGAGGGAAACAGAATGATTTTTTAAAATGAAATATTTCTTGCTAAACTTGTTTGTTGACTTTGTTTTCCCCCGAACTGTTTTGAGGAAAACATAAATTCAACATGAGCAAATATTAAATCCTCCCGACGCTATGTTTTCTAGTTTTTATTTATTTATTTACTTTTTTTTGTAATTTTTTTTCATCTTTTTTGGAAAGAAAACATCAAGAAAATTCGTGATGTTTTTTGGTGGAGTAAAAATTTATTTTTCCAAGTTTATGCTTATATGGAGAAAAAAAATACATTCCCCAAAATAAATACAATAATGCACACACACACACACAACATCCTTTATTTTTTATAAACAATTCCTACAATAATTAAATAGACTGGATTAACTGATTGCTGTGTAAACGCAACTGTAGTTGTAATTTAATATTGATATATTCCCGTACAAATATTTGTTTTAAGGTTTTTAGAAATGTTTCACAAATTAGAATATGAGAAATTACGCTTTTTTCTTCTAAAAGATATTAATGAGAAATTTCCATAGTTAATTTTAACACTCAAAACATGTTTATGCCTTAGATATTTTGAAAAAAATTATATTTAAGTTTTAAAAAAATAATAATAAGTTCATTTTTTGCGTTATTTGTTTTTACAATTCAAAAATCTTCCTCAATAGAAAATTGGAAATAATATGTTAATGTATTTTAAATAAATAAAAACAATTTCTTAGGAACACTGAACCGTGAAGAAAGTCTTGCAATGTTACATGAATTAAATCTTCTTTCGATTTTATATTCTAATGTACGCGTCTTACTGTTACCTTAATGTACGTCATTTTATTTGTTTCAATTTATATCTAGCACAGTATTTTTTTTAATTAGCATTACATAAGCACAATTGTATAGTAAGCATTGTCAGCATAAAAAATTTATTAATTTTTGTTTAAATAAAATGAAATATTAGTAATAAAAAAAAGGGGTAGGATATAATAAATCAATTTACAAGAGACATATAAGTAAAGCTTTTGTTTCTAAGCCGCTTTACGTTTGCGATTGAATTTTTGTTTTTCTTTCTACTTCTTTACACAGTAATGGAAAATCAATAAAATTACCATTTGAAAGTTGGATATATATTTAATAACAATGCATAAGTGAAGATGAGGGAAAAGAAATTTAATGTATCTTGAGGATTTATTTGTATATAATTTAGCCGATTATTATACATATGAATGCAGGTTTCATATGATTTTATTATTTTCAATTATTAAAAAAATATGCACATTTCAAAATTTAAAATTATCTTTTTACTAGTATATAAAAGCAAATTATTATATAACAAGAGAAAGCCTTTGTGAAAAATATTGTGTTTCTATACATTTATGTATTTAATTTATGAAACAAATGTTTGAATTTTGGATAAATCAATTCTTACAAAACCTAACTAGGAAGCTTGTTAAAATAGAAAATTTGTGTTTTTTAACGGAAAGTTCATAAGTGTGAATTATACTATTAATATATATTCAGTATAACAATTCAAAGGAAAATTTTTAGAGCAATCAATAAATCATAATAATGATGATTTTCTTCCACTAATAATAACTAACGAAAAATAAAGAAATACAAGTGTATACTGATATGTACATATTTCTATACTTTACCCATTTAGTGGTTATGTTCAAGTTGATTTTTATGTAGCTTAAAGTATCCGACTATGTTCGAAACCGTGATTTTAAAAAAGCGCATAAATTGATAATTTTCATGATATTTAGTGTCACTTAGATTAGAATACATGTATAAAACTATTTTAAGGACACTTTGACAAAAAAAATTATTTAAATACAATATCTCGGCAAAAAACGAACTTCGAATAACCTTTTTTTCAAAATGTTCTCCTTTTGTGGAAAATGCTTCTATTATTATAGTATTTTGCCTGTATATAGCTATGACCTCTGTACAGAGATTCAAATATGATTTTTGAAAAATTCACATTATTTTCAGAGTTACAACCCATTGAAATAATAATCGGCGTTTTTATCTTAAAATTTCTCCCCTCTGTTGTCGTAAATCAAAAATAAACCCACTTTTAAGTTACATATTTAAAAAATTGTAGTCTAGCCTCTGTAAAGAGGTCTGAGCTATATACAGGCAAAATACTATTATAATAGATGCATTTTTCACAAAAAGAGAACATTTTGAAAAAAGGTTATTCTAAGTTAATTTTTTGCCGAAATATTATACTTAAATAATTTTTTTTTGTGTGTGAAAATGTCCTTAAGACAATTTTATACATCTATTCTAATCTAAGTGACACTAAATATCATGAAAATTATCTATTTATTTGCTTTTTTATAATCACGGTTCCAAACGTAGTCGGATACCTTAAGAGAATACTAACTTAATTCTTGAGCACATGAGTTTTTTTTTTTTATCTTAATGAAACTATCTGAAAAATGCCCCATGCACCTGTATCTTTTTGTCACTACTTTTATGAACTAATATGAGTAATTTCAGAAATTTCCTTCATGTATACAGTTGTTGTATGGTGAGGCAATTAAAATGATGTGTACTTCGTAGTGATTTTCAGCTAGCCCTGAAATTGGAAAAGATTAAGATAAAATGTATGACAGAAATATTTTCTTAATACATATCACCAAATATGTGCACATGTAATGGTATTCTGTAATTTAGGTATTACAAAATATAATATAAAAAAAGCTCACAATATGAGGATTCATTCTTTTTTTTTTTGAACCCACGCACTATCACCTTTTTTAACTATTTTCCTTTATTGAAGATTAAAACTTAATATTTTAATCATTTAATGATCTTAGCACATGTAATTACATTAAAAGAAACAAGTAATATTAAAAAATTAAGTCAATTCCTATTTAAGTCAACAAAAAGAAATTTTTTATTTTTGTTATTTTTTTTTATTAAATAGTTACAATTAATATAAATATGTATATACTTAGGACAGAATCACAATATTAAGTAGCAAAATAGAAAGCGATTTTCCTTGTTTTCCCATTCTAATTTCTATATATAGAGTGTAGAACTATTTAATTCTTATTTTTACTACTTATTAATTAATCAAATTTAATTATTCTAATAAAATAGTATAGTAAAAACGAAATCAAGTTCTCAGAAATAAGGCCATCCCAGGTAATATTCGAACACACGACCTTTGGATTAGAAGGCCAACGCACTATCCATTGCGCTACAGTGACTCAACGAACGTTTTTCCTTTCTAAATATACTGTTGGTCTATTATTTTTGTTTGTTCCTATTAATTCATTTTTAATTTCATGAATGAATTAATATTTGAAAAAAATGTATTACCATCAAATGTCAGCCACTGCAAGTTTAAAAAATTTAACTTGAAAAGATGAAGAGAATGTATTTATAATAAACGAGTTGAAATTTGAACAAGATGTATACAGGGAGAGATTGAACTAATAGGAACTGAAAAAGTATTCAAATGTGATGTATATATTTCGATTACTGAGTTTAATCCAACAATAATATAACTCGAAATATTTTTTTTAAAAAAAGGTAAGCAGGTGAAATGTTTAAATGATTTTGCATTCAATGGATTGCAGAAATCTATTAAAATGTTCCATTCTATAAATCATATTTAGTATTCAAAGTTCAGTATATATAATGTGTTTAAGTACAAAAATATTAAATTTGTATGGACTTATTTCATGACTTTTTTCGTGTATTTTGGAAAATAGGAAGCTTATTTTCTTTTAAAACATTCTTATCATCTTGTGTAGAGCCTTAAAATCGTCTTTTCTTATATTTCAGCTTATTACGTAGAATTTTCTGGTATGTTTAAAAGTCATTTCTAATAACTTAAGTTGTCACAGATAAACAGGTATTCCAATTCATAAACAAAGATTTATTCAAAAGTTTTTGGAAATATTTTGTTATGCTCTTTGTGAAATATATTCTTAAAAAATAATTAAATGTTTATTAAAACTATCATACCAAAAACAGTTAAAATTGTTCTTACATAGCTTATATATGGTTGTAATCAGTTATCACAAATTTTCAATACATACATACATTTTTTAGAAGCAGAAACCAAAACAAAAAAAACTTTATTTTACTTCACATCGTAAACTGTTAAATTACAGTTATTTCATGACACCTTAATTTGGAAATTATATAACTGATAATAATATTTTATTTAATAAAACATTTATAAAATTAATATACCTGATGAAAATAAAATTTCACATAACTAACCTTTTAAAATCTAATAAAGAAATTATTTTTTAATTTGCTTTCTCTCGTAATGGAACAATTAAAATTAAATGTGTCAGATTATTTCTTCAAAAAATTAAAGTTTTAAAATATTTACTTAAAAATTAAATACTTGTTACTAATTTAAATAATTCAATTAACAAATATTCTATTTGTTGAGATACGTCTAGAAAAATATCATTTTAAGTCAATATTTTGAAAATAATAATTATGAATGAAATGTTTTAAGTGAAGGAAAATAATTTAATGCATTTCTAAATTTTTTTTGTCTCGGCCCATAAAGCAAAAATAACTCACTTTATTTTATCAATGCCTTGTTGTTTTCTCATAAAACCTTGTTGAAATAAGGGAAGAGAGATTAATCCTTTTAAATACATTTACTATATAATTTCTCAAGAAATAACGAAGTCTGTCTTTTTTTAATTTATGAAGTCAAAAAGTGTAGGAAAAGAAGCAATTAAGAACATTAGTTAGTGCTTTTTTCCTCAAAAAACGGTATAACACTTAAGTGGCTTTTCTAAATAAATGAATAAATGAAGTACTAACTATATATATATATTTTTATGTGTGATTTTTCTCTTCTAAGATAAAAGGAATAATAAAATTGAGATTTTCAGAGTAGCATTTTCAAAGAATTTGTTTCAATTATTCCCTTTAAAACTTTGACGGGCTCACACGTCTTTTCTGTAACATAACCTCTGGGTACTTTGACGGCCAAGATTAATGGCAAATTTTTTCCAACCAAAATCCAAGAAGTAAAATACGATTATGAAATGCAAATAAAATAGCTTTTAAAAGAACAGAAGTTTCAGTAAGCAGTATGTCAATTTAGGGAAAGTTATGTTTGGAAGAGATACGAGTGTGAATTGACGGCCTATCATAAAGTTACCGAGATATTCAGCCATTGATACAAGGTGTATACCATTGCACGCGCGCCCAGACGTTTCGTACCGTGATAGAATCTTATTTTGGATTAAGGTAGGACTGATTATTTGATATTAGGACTTGTAATATTATTAGAATTGAAAGTAGGTGGATAGTATAATTATTTAGATAAAGTGGTTTAAATTACGGGATTTGGTTTAACTATCGCTGTGTGTTTGATTCATTAGATTCTCACTTATATAAATTTATCTAAATTATTAGAAATTTAAGTTATATTCTTAATAAAGTCATATTAAGAATTTTAAAATGTCTATTCATTTTGAAAATCCCACCCATCTAATTCACGCTGACAATCAAAGATATGGTCACCAAAGAGCGACCATATCACAAAACGTGAGTAGATTCCTATTCCATTTATTATCACCCCTATGAGAATTTTTTAAATAAGAATTGCGGTACGAGAACATGCTGCTATACTGTAACAAATAAATTTTGTCAAACATGTATTTTAACAATGCTTTTCCCAAGGAGTGAAAAGTATTAAAAATTCTATGCAATTATGCAAATACCTCAAATGTAAATAGTTATTCAGTAGCATCAATATTTAGTAAAGTAGACGTCTGTATAAGCAGACAAAAACGTTGATTAAATAACAACAGTATAAATCATTAGAGGATATAGAAATTTTTTCTTAGCCTTTCAAGATAGGAATTATTTTTAAAAGTGTGCTTCAAGAGTCTCTCGCGGTATTTCCTTCTCATGTTGGGCGAGGTAGAAGCCACGCTCTTTAACCAGATTTTTGTGGGAATCAAAACGCAGTTGTGATTGAGAGACCATTAAGTCCGACTCGAAAGTATAGAAATATAGATTAGAACAAAAATTCACTTTTATTAATTTAGCATTAAACCTGATTGCGCGGTATGTAAGCAAAACAATAAACTAATTATGAACAATAGATTCTTACATTTCATAAGATACAACATCTAAATTCTATCAACGAGAAATCTTCTACTAACTTCTAATATAGACTCTAATTCCGGATAATTCCTGCAGTACTATCGTAGCCATATTGTTCACGAAAAACTATTCTTTACTTTATTGCAGCGTTTCTCAAACTGTGGGGCGCACTCCCCTAGGGAGGGAGGCGCGAGCATATTGAAAAGTCGAATACAAAAGATTATTTAAGAAAATTATTAATTTAAGGAAAGTGAACAAACAAAATACATTCTGACTTAATAAAAAATAAAATAAATATTTAAACTGATATAATACACTTATAAATGTATCAGTACTACATCATGCATTTTATAATTAATTTAACAATACTAAGTTAAGAACAAGTTTAAAAATTACCAGTGACTCCATGGGTTTGTCATACAAAAAATTAAATACAAAAATTTGTGAAACCGCCCCCCTAGGTGACCGTTTCTTTGATTATCCACGTGAGCTAGAGGTGTAGGGCTTACAAAAGGAATAGACATTTCTAAATTCTTAATATGACTTTATTAAGAATGAAACTTAAGTGTCTAACAATTTAGATAATATTATTTATGCGAGAATCTACTATGAACAAACACACAGTAATATAGTTAAACCAAATCACGTAACTTGGACCACTATCAATACTTAATCCACCTAATCTCACTTCTAATAATATTACAATTCCTAATATCAAATAATCAATCCTACCTTAATCCAATTTTAGTTTCAATCTTTTGAAGAGGCGTCTGGGCGCACGTACAATGGTATACACCTTGACCTAATGGCTTAATCTTCAAGGTAACTTCACAATTGGCTGTCAATTCACGCTTGTATCACTTTCACACATAACATTCCCCAAATTGCCATACGACTTACTGAATTTCTGTTATTAAAAAAATATCTTATTTGCATTTCCTCTTCACATTTCGCTTCTTAGGTTTTGGTTGCAAAAGAGTTGCCATTATTCTTTTCCCCCAAAGAACCCAGAGGTCATGTTAAAGAAAAGACGCTTGAGCCCGTCACAAATTAACACATCTTGATAATTTGTACGATTTATTATTAATGCCTTAACTGCCAACTAAAAGTTAGTCAAATCTTTACCCAATGCCGCCGTTTTCCATGTAGATGTGCGTATGTGATATTTTGGAGGGATGGGGTTAGAAAAGGAATAAATAAGAAAATCTCATGAAATAAGAAATCCTTCGCAAACATCGTCAATGTCCTTTTGTTGCATCCCAAGGTTTTCAGAATTATTTTATATACGTCGGTGGCACTTTAGGTTGAAGTCGTGTTGTAGCTTTCGAGTCAAAGTTTAGTGTTATTGTTTTCAATACATTAATATTGTATGGAAGGGGGTGCAGTGAAAATTATGATTGAATATTGGGTCGCAAACAGTGAAAGTTTGAGAAGCACTGCCTTATTGTCTATTTATATTCTATTTAGTAATTACGTTGGTTTGCGGAGTGGAATTCTTCTACCTCAAAATGTCAGTTTGGCTGGATGGAAAAAACCAGATTTAGAGAGAACAGATCTCGCTGGCAGCCCATTGTTGCAAGTCTAGAGTCATTCGTTATATTCCACAATTTAAAACGTAATAGAGTCTGATTAAAATTATTTTCTTCTATGTATTTCTGTTAGTTAATATGCTTTTCAACTTCAGAATGACTTCTATATGCTGAATGTTAATGAATGTAATCTCTGTTCATTAAAACATAGTACAGCCGAGTGAATTATGTGCGGTAAAAATTGTACATATTAAATGTAAGTTTCCTTTTCAAAATTAAATTTCAAATAATTACAAGTGGATACCTTAAGATATTTTAAGAATCGAAGAAAGTTCTGATTCACATTTTCTGATTGACAATGTTTCAATTATTCCTTTTTCAAATGCCTCAGAGTACATGTGTTTATTATCATTGTTATTGTTATTATTAAACTAGATGTTTTGTTTTCTTAACTAATAATTAAAAAAAAACTCATCTGGTATTCAGTACAAATAAACATTACTCTCTCTCTCTCTCTATACAGATATTACACATCGACTATTAGCCGATAAAAGTGTGAGTGAATGTTTAATATGACGTCATACATTTAAATCAATAAGAGGTTTATTAGTTATGGACCTTATAATTCTGAGCCACGGTCAGGTGATCTAGATGATACTTAAGGTGGCAACATCCCCTCCAAAGTAAAAATGTTTGAAAACTCTAACCTGCAAAAAAGTTTGAAAATCCCAAACACACTTTGTTTTGTAGGGAGTTGAATGGCAACAACAAGGGGTCAACTCTCACTGCAATGCTTCATGAGAGTCTTTCTTCAGTAGTTCAAGGTTTTCTCACGCATTAGCAGCTACAAACAAAGCCAAAACCTCGGTGTTCCATATTACTCGACTATTCCAATGTTACCAGATCTGGTGATTTTTCGCGAATTTTGCTACTTTTTAAAACTTTCCGCTACTTTTTTTCTCCCATTGCTACTTTGCGAATTTTATGCTACCTCACTTTAAGACTTCGCTACTTTTTGCTACTTTCAACCATATATAAAAGTATTGAAACAAACTTCGAAAAAAAATCGCCAAAAAAAAAAAATTGTGACTTGAGTCTTTAAAGAGAATATGGAGTTGCAGTATGTTTCACCACTCCGAAACAACCCGAAATGCTGTAATTCCTGGCCCCCCCCCCCTCGCCACCGCCATGAATGGGAACCTCCTATCTAAGCGGGACTTCCCTTTCCCACTGCAAGTGATAGAAAAAAAAAGAAATTGTGGTATTCGTTCTAATCCCGATAGTAGCATGAAAATGAAACATGTAATATTCTTAAAAAATAGGCTTGGAGACAATTTCTTATAAACATTAAACTGGAAAAGTAATTGTGAAAGGACAAATTCTTAGGGAACTAATTAAATTGCATAACTATCATCAATGGTATTGCACACATTGAATTAAAGAATAAAAATCTACTTTTGTAATTAACTTATGTTGCTGCACTGGACTTATAAAAAATAACATACAATGACAAAAGTAAGTACTGGTCATCTAGAGAGATTATGTAATAAAAATCTTATTAAATCCCTTTTGAAAGGTTTTCACCTAGATTCAGTTACGTAAAGTACAACCTCGCATTCTGGAGGGCTCAGGGATTCAAGAGGGCTCAAAGCCTAACTGACGCCAAGTACGTATTAAGGCTTAGGGTCCAAAAGCTGACTTTGCAAGGAGCCCTAATATTCTTCCGTTACGCTACTGCCTAGATTCCTCTCTTTCCAATCAACTACTTGTCTTCTATCCCTTTACTTAAATTAATACAAGAATATAATTAAATATTGTTAAATTACAGCTGCCAATTTTAGTAGAATTTGAGTGGATTAATTTGCTCTTTCAAAATGATCATTGAAAATTACTGAAAACATTAAAAGATTGCACCTACTTTTTTAAAAGGCAGAATTTACACTAGTGAGTCTCGAAGGTGACATGAATTTAACAAGCATTTATTTGCCTATTGAAGTACTTGATGGATGTCTTTTTGAATAAACTGACAAGCAAAAGTAAAATAATTTTCTACAGAATCTACAAAAGAAATCTATCAAAGATGTCACATAATTTTCTCAAGATTTTTTTCCTGGAAGAAACTTTTAAGACAAATCTCTTCAAATTACGGAACTTTAAATAAAATAAAGAATTTTTCCCCTGTTTATTTAAAATTCAAATCGTCCTTTTTTTTATGTGCCTTTAGAATTAGCAGATTAATCTAAATTATATGTTCTGGAGATTCAATGGAGACAAATTTTTAACATACAGTTGAAAGATGATGTTCTGTCTGAATCTGAGCTTTTAAATGATGGAGAATTATTTTGGTGTCACATTTTTAATATAAAAAACGCAGTTGAAAATCCATTTTTAAGAAATTTAGCTGTAATTGCTTTAAAGCTGTTCAGCCTACCCATAAGTAATGCCACTGTAGAAAGGGAATTTTCCAGATTGAGGTAAAAAAACAAAATTTAGGAATCGAATGTGACTCGAACTGTTTGAGTTAATTCTCAGAATCAAAATGACTTTGGAAGAATTAGGAACTTGCTGCGTTGATTTCATTCCATCGCCACAAATGCTTCAATACAATTCAGAATTTTATTAAAAAAATAACACAGCAGATTACGATACTTAGCAGGAAAAATTTGAGTACATTTTAAATGAATTAAATAATTAAAGCATTTTAAACTTTTTTTAAGGTATCCAACTACGTTCAGAACCATAAATTTACAAAAGCGTATAAATGGATAATATTTATGATATTTAGTGTCACTTATATTAGAAAATGTATATAAAATTGTTTTAAGAATAGTATTACAATAAAAATTATTTAAGTACAATATTTTGACAAAAAATGAACATAGAAAGACCCATTTTCAAAATATTCTCCTTTTGTGAAAACTGCTTCTATTATAATAATATTTTGCCTGTATATAGATCAGATCTCTGTACTGAGACTCAAGTAGAATTTTTGAAAAATATAATTTAGAAGTGGGTTTATCCATGTTTTACAACTCTGCAGAGGGGAGACATTTTAAGAAAAAAACGCCGATAATTATTTCAAATGGTTGTAACTGAAAATAATGAGAATTTTTCAAAAATCATAATTGAGCCTCTGTATAGAGGTTTGAGCTATATACAGGCAAAATATTATTATAATAGAAGCATTTTTCACAAAAGGGGAACACATTTTGAAAAACTGTTATTCTAAGGTAATTTTTTGCCAAAATATTGTATTTAAATAATATTTTTGTCAAAATGTCCTTAAAACAATTTTATGCATATATTCTAATCTAAGTGCCACTAAATATCAAGAAAATTATCCATTTATGTGCTTTTTTAAAATCACGGCTCCAAACGTAGTCGGATAACTTAAAAAACAGTTTTACAAAATTAAAAAAAATATATATTTATGAATTGCAAGTGAAATTGATTCCCTACTTTTTGCTACTTTTTTTCCCTCTTCGTTCTACTTTGCTGCATAAGTTTCTGGCAACTCAGGATTATTTCATAATGTCCGATCATCATCTATGCATGTGCACGCATGTGAGTGTGTTCAATATTTACACGATCACAACCTGTTCATTTTTTCTACCAAAATTATAATCCATCGGATTTATCTTAGCATTCAATATGAAAATTTACATTTAAAACTCATACTGTATTATTTCTATTAGTTGAATAATGTCTGTAAGATTTAAGAAATTTTTTCTACTATTGAGAACCATGATTCTATTTCTGAAATTTACTTAATTTAATTCCCATGATGTAATTCCTCATTTACAGCACAGCATTGACAAGAAAATATTTCTATGTGTAAAGATAAAAGAAGATACTTCACTTTCAAAAATCCGTTTTATCATCAGCAGAATTATATAACTCAATTAAGTGAAAGAAGTAAAATTATCGATCATTTTTATCAAAAACTGCCGGAGAAAGGAGACGTGGTAATGGATGACCCCCTTCCCGTTATGAACAAGCGTAAAGGTTGAGAATAATGGTTGCATTGTACAGGCCGCTATCGCTACTCAGTACTGTAATAAATCAACCTCATGGTTTACCTCAGTCATGTGGAGTTCGTCAAAAAATTTCTCGTTCCAAACTGTGAATATATCCAACAAGTCTGGCGTAATGCATTATTAAGTGTGCGAAACGTTCTCAATGGATAATGTGTGAAGGAATAAAGTTTCACCAATTCTGTTTCTAATCTATTAAAGAGTGAAGAGAATAAGAAATTGTATTGTTAAAATAAACTTCACAAAATATTCTTCAAATAATTTTATACTCCTCCTATTTAAATTATTGAAATACGTCTGGCAATTTAACATAAATGTTTGAAACGACGTAGAATTGAAGGATATATTGGGTTACCAGAAATGAATGACCCAATTACAAATTTAATAAGTCCCAGATGAATAAACAGAAAATGATGATTAATATGTTACTGTAAAGAAAAAAAAATAAACGAGTCTTAAAGTAGTCGCATATGATGTGTATCATCTGACATGTTATAGTGGTAAGCACGCAAAATTAACTTTTTTCCTGAAAAAAATATTAAAAAAAAAAAAAAAAAATTGCGCGCGTGGGTATGATTGGGAATAATTTTCTATCGAATAATTATATCTTTAATGAAAATTGTATTTAATTAGCAAAAGGAGTAATGTGCAATATTTTATCAAAAATAATTGTTCTTGTTCAATTTGGGGAAGAGCGGAGAAAATAGACTTATGATAACTAAAATATGACACACAAGTACTTGTGATTTCAAAGTATTTAAAAACCGTTGAAAAACAGCGTCAACAACAGTACCACTGTTAGCAATCGAAACATTTTGATTTGTGTTCATTTCGAGCTTGAGTTCATCATTCATAAAAGCTATGAGCGGCTCAGTTTTTGTCAAACTGAAGTTAAAGTTAAAATCACCACTCAAAATCAGGGGAAATGAGTGATATTTTTTTAAAAGAGCAGAACCACCTTCGTTATATGTAAAAGTACAAAATGCAGGAAATCTTTATTCTTTTTTAACCGATTGATTCGAAAAAATGTATTCGAACACCGAAATCACTGTTTGTCCATTTTCAAACGAGCATTCTGCCGCACTTATGTCCCCCAATATCGTGACTAACGGATTTAGAATCAAGCGCTCGAGTGCTTAATGGCTACTAGAGTTGGACCCCATGCGAGGGTAGCGAAAAGACACAGCCACGCACTCTCATTGATCAAATCAAGTAGAGCGCACTTACGTCACATCCTGTTACAATCTTCAGTCCCTTTTCACGAAATCACTCCCTCAAATATCCAGCAACCGAGAGGAAAGATGTTGCACATCAAAAACATGAAATTTTGAGTTTGTGACATTGTTTTTGTCCAATAAGCGGCAGCAATGTTATAATCAAGACGTTTTTGAAATTGAGAACAGAAGTGGAAACAGCGTCGCAGCGGGAGAAGGCGTTTTCTGTGCTCTCGTTTGCAAAAAGTATGTCAGTAATCATTGTTCAGCGTGCATTTCGGAGAAAGTGTCATAGAAATGCATCGACATCTGAGAGTATAAGAAGATGGTATAAACTGTTCCAGGAAATTGGTTGCCTGTATAAGGCAAAAGTCCAGGACAACCAGGTTGTTCACCAGGGAATGTTGAAAGAGTGCGAGAGACTTCTACGCAGTCCAAAAAAACCGACGATTTGTGCTAGTAGTGAACTTATGTTATACCTCAGTCTACTATATGGACTGTATTGAGAAAAAAATGCATTTTAAGTCGTAAAAATTGAAATCCGTTCAAGCGTTGAATCATAGTAACGAGTTGCAACGTCTAAATTACTGCCTATACATGGATGGAGCTATGCAAAACGATATTTTTTTCAATTAACTCGCATTTTATTTATCTTTTCAATGACATGTTAATTATCATTTTTTTTTTGTTTATTTATCTGGGAATTATTAAATTTTGTAATCGGGTTATTCATTCCAGATAACCCTGTACTTAAAAAAATTAATTCATTATAATATTATTTTATATTGATCAATCTGAGTTTTTGATTATAAACTAAAGTTTATTCAATGTCTTTCAATGTTTGATTATAAACTGAAATTTATTCAATGTGTTTCAATGTTTGAATATAAAGTGAGGTAAATTCAATGTGCTTCGATATTTTTATATTTAGGCATGTAACTATTTTTTAATCATCACGTGATTTTATTTTCATTTATTATATATATATATATATATATATATCGTTGAACTTATTTTCTTGGATTTATTTTATGTGTGTGTGTACTTCAGTGCTTCTCAAACTTTCAATATTGACGACCTAATATTCAATCATAATTTTCCTCGAGCCTCCCCCCTCCATACAATAACAATGAATTGAGTTCAATAATACTATACTTTGACATTAAACCTACAATACGACTTTAAATTCTTAAGAGCCACCGGCGTATATAAACGTCTCATTCAGTCAGTAAATTAATTGCTCCGAACGTATGTATACGTCTTTCCAAAGTAAAATCTTTTGCGAAGGATTTACGAATTTCAGAGAATTTGCTTATTTATTCCTTTTCAACCCTTTCCCCATACACAACATACGCTCGCCTACTTGTTAAATGGTGGCATTGGGGAGCGAATCGCCTAATTTTTAATCGACATTTAAGGAATCAATTATAAACCGTACAAATTATCAAGTTAAGTGTTAATTTTTGCGTATAATTTTATATATGACAAGCCCATGGGGACACTGGTAATTATAAAATTTGTTCTTAGTATTTTTAAATTAATTATAAAATACATTGTGCAGTACTGATATATTTATAAGTGTAAATTTGTGTTTAATTTTTTATTGTGCCAGAATGTATCTTGTTCAGTAAATTAATAATTTTTTTAATAATCCTTTCTTTTTAATCTTCAATATTCTCGTGCCCGTTTCGTAGGGTTATCACGCCCCCTAGGGGGGCGTGCCCCACAGTTTGCAAAACACTGGTGTGCTTGAATAGAGTGATACTTTCAAATACCTGATAACAATTTTTTTTCTGTCCATATTGGCTATACACTGAAGTATTTGGACACAGTTTTTTAATCTGCTTTAGATAAATACGTGATTTGAATTTCGGAATGAAAATAGATAGGTTAAAATTAAATTCTTGTGTTTCTTGAAATTCAATCCTTGATTGATGCTCTTTTCAATGTTATTCTCTTCATCACTCTACTATAACAAGTAAGAGTTGATTTCAGTATGTTGTGTTTGCTTAGTATATTTAGAAAATATTATTATATAATACAACAATATACAGTATTGTTACACTTTATGCAATATTCGAATAAATCATTTAAAATGACTAAATGTGTTCGAAACCGTGATTTTGAAGATTATATATGGGTAACTTTCCTGTCTGTTTAGTTAAATATACAAATAAAATTGTTTTTAGAATATGTTACAAGAAAAATTACTTAAATGGGGTTTCTTGACAAAAAATGACAAATGACATATTTTAACAACATCCTTTTTTTGTGAAAAACGCTTCTGTAACAATATTTTTTCTTCATATAGCTAGGGCTTTTATACCCAGGTTGAACTACAATTTTTAAAATATTCGCATTATTTTCAGAGTTAGTACCAATTGAAATTGTTTTTGTTGCTAAAATTTATCTATTCTCATACAATAGAATATATATAATTCTACTTCTAAGTTATATATTTTAAAAATTTTAGTTCAACCCCGGTCTGGAAGTCTTATTTATATGTAGGCAAAATATTATGATTATAGAAGCCGTTTTCATAAAAGGAAAATATTTTGAAAGCGTGTCATTCTTTTTTACTTTCTTGTCGAAAAATTGCATTTAAATAATTTTTTCTTGCAATAATATTCTTAAAACAATTTTATATGCATATTCTAATTCAAGTGAAACTAAATATCAAAAAATAATTTGTTCACTTATTCAAAACCCCATTTTTACATCTAATCAGTTACCTTAAAATTTTGAAATCTGTGTTTGAATTATTTCGCCTACAGGTTCTAATCATATATTTATTAAAGTTGTATCTTAATTTCCTCATTCTCATTATCATTAAAGTTATACCTCAATGTTCGCATTCTCATTCTCATTAAAGGTTTATTTTAATTTCCTCATTCTCATTAAAGTTAGATCTCAATTTCTTCATTCTCATTATCATTAAAGTTAGATATCAAATTCCGGATTCTCATTCTCATTAAAGTTCATCGCAATTTCCTCATTCTCATTCTCATTAAAGGATCTCAATTTCCTCTCATTCCCATTAAAGTTTTATCCACTATTATCCATCTGTATTTAGGCATTATTTATGTTACAGAAATAAATTTAACAATATGTTTGATTTCCACCGAAGAGTCTTTTACACCAGAGCAGTAGTCCCCAACCCTCGGGCTGAGGATCAAATGGTACCAGGCCACCGAGGGACACATTAAATTATTTCTGTTTTATTTACTGTGGAGTATTTCTCTCCGGTTTGTGTGATGTTCCTTTGATATTACTTTATATACAATTTTTGGTGTTATTTTGAAGGTATTAAATCAAAAACGTCTAAAATACAAACAATAAACGTCCACCACCCTCAGTAGTCATGGTAAAATTCTCAAACGCTGACAGGTGAGCGGCAGTAAAATGGTTGAGAAGCACTACATAAAAGCACGTCTAACTCAGTTAAATACCAAATTTATGAACTACAATTGTGTGTGTTCAAATCCTTTCTACATAAGAAAAAATAACTTAATTTTCAGTACACATATACACCATGTGTTTATGTGATTTCTAGCAATTACAATGTTTAAAACACACTGATATTAATTTACTTCTCTACTACTTTAAAATATCGTGTTAAGTTTTAAATTAATTTCAAAAGCTTTTTAAGAATTGTACGAATATATATCAACATCTACCCAATTGAAAATATAATTTGTATTTTTTTTATTTCGTGTAAAAAGGAAAATATTGCAAAAAAAAACTATAAGCAAATGATATTACTTCTAATTCTGAAAGAATTTAATGCTGAGAACTGTGACCTTTGCTTTCAGAGAAATGTGTTTTTCGGTATAAAAAAAATCATAACATAAAATGAATCTTCTGTTGATTTAGTTTCCCCTCCAATGCATTTCTGCTGATAAAAAAAATCTATGTTTATTTATTCTATTACAAAGAACAAATTAAATTCACATCCCTCATTTCCAAGAAGAGTAAATATTTTCGTAATTAGAAAAAAAAATTATCTAAAAGCATAAATTCGTCGAATAATATTTTTAGAAAATAACAGGAATCAATAGCTTTGAGTAAATGTATAACTCCTAAATCTCATTAAACTCCTTGCATTTATTTTATTTTTAATCAACTGTTCATTAAACGGAATTGTAAATGTTAGAATTAAATCTCTTTGAACTTTTGCAACATATGCATTTTTTTCATACGTTTCTTTTATTATTAAGACACACTGCTATATCTTTATAATTTAAAAAATAGTTTTATCTTTTCTCAAAGAAGTAAATTTTCTGCTCATATCTGTTTTACTTAGAATCATGTTTTGCAAATAGTACATATAAATTAATATACACTGGTGTGCAAAACTTAAGCAACAATGTAAAAATTTAGCAGATAGCCATGAAATTGCAGAAAAGGAGGTCTGGAGATCAGTACAGTGAACACGTAAGTCAGTAGAAACGTCATGCGTATGCAAATATCAGGAACAAAACGTCAGAAGCGATGTGAGCGTACGCAAAACGCGTAACGTCGGCGCGCGCTGCTCAACAGTAGAATAAAATGATGGATGGAGACGCAATTCAACATATTCGCTGCAAGTGCCAGTGAGTCAGTTCGTGAAATATGGCAAGAAGAAATCACCTTGGACGACTTCACACGTGGAAGAATGATCGGAAAGCTGGAGGACGGGAGTAATGTCACCAGTGTAGCTGCAGAGTTCGGAATCAACAAAAGTTTCGTTTCGCGCGCTTGGAAAGCGTTTCAAATCACAGGTACATCTGTTAGAAAGGTTGGTGGTGGCCACCCGAGGACCAAAACTGCAGGGGATGACCGATATATCATCCTACAGGCAAAAAGAGGTCGACAGCAGTCAGCAAGCTCCATTGCTCAGAAGCTCTGTACAACAACGGGTCGACAAGTGTCGCGGTTTACTGTGGCCAGACACCTTCACAAAGGGGGCCTATTTGCCCGCCGTCCTGAACGCTGCCTCCCGTT
>BMAV01026223.1:28080-41459 GCA_019973955.1 Trichonephila inaurata madagascariensis | reverse complement strand
TGAAGTTATGGCAATAAACCCACCTGTTGCTTAAGTTTTGCACACCAGTGTATATATATATACATACAAGTCCTGGAAACTTTACAAGAAGTCTTTTTTTGAGATGGAGTTCAAAAGCTTCGTCATGTTTCGTTGGATGTTAGGAATATCGTCAATATCAATAGTAAGTTTTTCTCATCTCTAAAATCTAGCAACGATTCAAAAATGCTTTTTCTGCCTTCAAGCAAGATTCCCAAAAGCGGCCGAGCCGCATTCTTAAACATACGGCTCAACCGCTTTTGAGAACCCTACCTGAAAGCAAAAAAATATGTGCGGTGCATTTTTGAAGCATCTCCAGAATGGCAAGTCTTTAAGTGCAAACCGCTTAGAGGGTTAATTCACCGAACTTTATTGTCAGAGGTTGTATGTAAATATAAAGAGTTGCTTCAAATGTTTTTTTATAGCGCTTTGAAACTCTGGATGGAATTATGAATAATCCTGTACATAGAGTCAAAAGTCTTGAGCGAAATAGTAATTAGTAAAACAAAGTAATGCAATGTATCTTGATTGCATTCTTCATTATCGGATGCATAGAGATTTTCTTTATACGAATTACAAAATATTCGGAGGTCTCGTTTCATTGCAAAACATCCTTTCCATTGAAGTATCTGTTCTATTGCATTGAGCTAAAGAAATAATCTTTTCTAGATAGCACGGCAGTTTATCAAATAAATGCACCTTGAAATAATTTATAGTGTTTTAAATTTAAAGTACTTAAAAAAACCATTTCAGGACTTAAACCAGTGGGCTGAATTTAAAAGATGATCGGTAGTTAATCTAATGCATTATTTAAATAAAGAGTTTAGTTCAATTAAAAACCGTGGCCGTGGTAGCCGAGTGGTTTGGGTATCGGATCGCGGCTTGCCTTGTCACGAGTTCGAGCCCCGTACCACTAAAGACCCGCCGTTGTAGGGAAGCGATGCGCGTTAAATCTGTCGAGAGCTGAAACGTCCTCCCGTTGGTGTGGTAGTTAGGAGAGGGGGTGCCAGCTCAGGTGTCGTCCACGTCACTTGACCGTGGTTCGAAATTACGTGGTCCGTCGCCAAAAGCCCTCGTGTAGCTGAACAGTGCGACGTTAATATTCAATCAATCAATTAAAAACCACAGTTAAGAAAATAGCAGTTAGCTAAAATATAAATTTACATTGATTATACATCAGAACAATCATAAATAATCAAGATGTTAAGAAGTCTCAGGGGTGTTAACTTTGTCTCGGGGGTGAAAATATAAAAAAAAATTAAGCAGGTATAATTCTTTTAAATTTAAATTAAATATAATTACAATCTTTTACACATTATTTACAAAGGATTATGATTTCAAAAAAGTACAAAATGCTTGAAACATAATCATAATTTTAAAAATTATAAGCACACACACAACACATATGAAAATATGTAATAAATATTAAATAACTTTTGCGTTGCGCACGCTATTTCCTAAAATATTAGCCTCTGATGTATAAAACTGTACATAATTATAAAATGTATCATACTCTTTAAGCTCTACATCACTTAAGAACAATATTTCTTTTGTATTGCAAAATATTTGAGAAATATTGGAATTTCTTTTAAAAAATTTAAAAATAATTTTTTTTTATTTTTAAAAAAATATATTTTATTATTTTACTAAAATAAAATTACTACAGTGTAATAAGGATACATTTAACTTTATAAATCAACTTATAGCTAGTAATTAAAGCTACTATTTTAGAAAATAGCATGCGCAACGTAAAACGTAATTAAGATTTTTTATAGAAATGTTTCTTATTTTCATATGCTTATAATTTTTAAAATTATAGTTATATTTTAAACATTTTATACTTTTCTGAAGCCCCATTCCTTTATAAATAAAGTGCAAAAGATTCGAATTATTTAATTTCTATTTCAATGAGTTATATAGATTTGAATATTGTTTATATTTTAGCCCTTAGAGAGAAAAAGTTAACAACCTTGAGACTTCTTAAGATAAAAATCTATAAAGTTACTTTCAACCAAAAGCTGTTGATTCTAAATCACAAGGCAAACTTTTGCTACAGTTCACTAAATTACACAGATACAGAACAGCTTAAGGATAAAAAAACTTCAAAGGCGTGAAGATCCAGCCTGGTGGATCGAGAATATATGTGAAGTGTAAGCAATGCCCGGACACGTAGCTGGATCCCAATCACTTTTTTAGCTACCCTTCCACTGCCCGTGCCCGTTTCAAACTTGACATTAACTGTAATATGGACACATTGAACACAGATAAGGCCTAGGGCATTGCCAAGGAAGTGATTTACGCCTTTGGCACTATTTAATTCAATTCCTACTATTAGTTCACTTTCTCCCTATATACTCTATAACAAAAAAAACCCTACACACCAAGAAAGAGTTGCCTGATTGTTGTAGTGAAATTTCGTATGCAAAGACATTTGTACCAAATACGCGGATGATTAAAATTTGGTCATTTCGGCCATTAAAAGATGCTGGCAAGAATGAGTGGACAGTGGCAAATTTTAGCGTCATGATGGTAGCGATCGACTTAGAGCCACAACAAATCGGAAGGACAGATTGATTGTCAGATCAGCTGTCGCAGAAACTTATTCATCGTTATTAATCATCAGACGGGCGACCCGCACACGAGTGTCCACCAAGACGATTCACAGACGACTGATAGAGGAAAATTTACGCTCGTACTAACCTCTACGCCACCTGCCACTCAAGCCTTCACACTTTTGAGCCAGATTACAGTGGTTCTAGACTCTATCAGAAAGTATAGTGTTTAGCGATAAATCCCGCTTCCAATTGTGTCCTCACGATAATTGAATGAGTGTCTAGAGACGCCCAGGGCAGCGTGCCGATCCTGCTTTCACTATTGCACTCCCCAAGAACTCTCAACCAGAAGTTATGGTCTGGAGGGCTATTTCGTTTGACAGCCGGACACCTTTGGTCGTCATTAGAGGCAACTTGCAGCACAGCGGTACGTCAATGACATTCTGAGAACTGTTTTGCTACCGTTCCTTTTGCAGTATCCTAGTCTTATTTTTCAGCAAGATAATGCCAGACCACATACGGCACGTGTTGCTATGAACTCTTTTGCTGCTTGTCAAACACTTCCTTGGTCAGCCAGATTGCCAGATCACTCTCGAATCCAACATGTCTGGGATATGAATGGAAGGCGACTACATCTACCAGGGAATTTCGATGATCAAGCCCGAGAATTGGAGCAAATTTGGCAAGAAATACCGAAGACGACCATCAGGTTGATTTATCACTCTATGCCACATCGTGTGGCAGCTTGCATCCAGGCTAGAGGTGCGTCAACACTTTATTGAGCCTGTTCTTTTGTAGCTATGTAGCTCTGAAATAAATCATTCAATTTTTCTGAAATTCCAATAATTTTCTATTCTGTACATAATCTTTCAAGCCAATTTTTGGCTCTATTGGACAACTCGTTCTTGGTGCGTCGTGTTTTTTTTTTTTTTTTTTGGTTATAGAGTTTATTTATTTGCATATATACTTGTCCAAATTTTCAATCATTAGTAAAAGATTTCTATTCCTCCATCCAAGTTCAAATACATTTTTTAAACTTGTAGTGTATGACACTTGATGCTGACATAGTTTTTTCAAATATTAATTCATTAATTAAATTTTATTTTTTAATTTTAAATTTATTCTTATTTCGGTTGACGTTACAAAGTGCTGCAACAGATGGCGCCAACGAAGTAGGACATGACTTTAAAAAAAAATTATATTACTTTTTTTGTCATTATTTCTACTTATGCATTTTGTCGTACACGACAACAACAACAAACAGACACAGATACGTAGAATAGATATGAGACGCATAGAGGGGAAAAAACATTGAAATTTTGATATGAGAACAAATACTGCCTACTTACAACGTCATTGCAGTGGGTTTTATTATAATAATATTTTTAAAAAAAGGCTTAATACTGTGACCTGCAGTAAGTTATTAATGTAAATAGAATGAGACTGGTAAACACTTTAAAATGCTACTTATTTCCTCAATGGATAGGTGAGAAAAGATTTACTCAGTAGAGTTGACTGGATTTTTATAAATAATGCCATCATAAGTAATCGCGACACGATAAATATGGAAATCTCGAAGTTATTGGATTGGATGACCATGGCCAATCTAGTGTACTACAATAGTGGCTTTCAGTAATTGTGGACATAAATGTCTGCCGTTTCGGTATTTCTTAAGTCCCCAGCATGATTGAAAACACAAGCGTCAATAGGGTTTTCCCGCAACAGTCATCTTTGATCCTCTACCGCTAACTTTGTCAATCCATTACGCCGTTGCAGTTATCAAACTTGCAATCAATTTTGGAGCTCATAATTTTGAGTGTTTGTTGTGTGTGTGTGTAAATACTGCTGAGAGAGAGAGATAAAATATCTTGAAAAAGAAGTAGTCAATAAAAAGTATGTTTCTCTGTCATGTGTGCTTTTTTTATTTGTATTTAGGTCTCTACTTTCGTGTATCATTTTCTCCCATACGTTCCTTAAAATAATTTTTTAGTGAGCTATATTAGATATCAGAATTCAGACTACATAAATTGAATTTTCCTGTATAGATGTAAATTTGAAAAATAGAATCAAAATCGAATTCTTTTCCGTATCATATCTCGAGTGAGTGAATATTTAAGTAGCACCCTTCAGCTTCTAGAGGAATTTGGGAACGGACCTCGTAATTTTGAACCATCGTAAAGTGACGAGGATGACACCTGAGCTGCCCCCCCCCTCTCCTAACTACCACACCAACGGGCATCTTGTCTTGAAGACTTATTTGTTTCTATGGAAGATGTGAAATGACTTTTGTTGGGTTATACTGCTTCTATCTTATTAGAGCTACTTTATTTTGAATAAAGAAAATCAAAAATATTATGTAAATTATTTAATAAAATAAGCGCTCTTAGTTACATTTAGCAAGTGCACTGAATTTGGTATATCTGTGCATTTAGGACAAATATAGTTTACAATTTTCATTTAAGTTGAAAGCGTTGAACGACGAAACACAAAGTTAATTCTCATTTTTCACCTTAAGATTTTATCAAAAATAACCAGTTTTTTTCACATTAACATTTAGAAGATTAAGCGAAAAAAATATTCAATATCGTATGACAGCAAAAATTTCCTTTCGAATTAGGAAGCCTTATCCAATTTTAAGATGAATGTTGTTTTTCTGCTCCTATTTTGTTAACTTTTTTCTTAATAAATAATTATTTTAATAGATAAAGGACTTTATTCATAAGGAATAAGAGTCTGGATTAAGCATATAATATTCAGCAGAGTATTGCCAAATATGATGTAAAAGTCAATTTTCGAAACACGGGACCCAAGAAATCTGAGACTGGGGAAACACATGTACATTTCCCAAAACAATAAACTAATTTAAGGGAAAGGATTTTTAGATCAAAACTCAATGTACTAGAGGTGCTCTCGATCATGCTCTAAACTCTAATAAGAACAATATCTGGATCCTGACAGACAGCAGAAGCTTCATCCAATATTTGAAGAACTGGACAAAAATTATGGACAGTACTGGTCTTGTTATTTTATCCAAATTGGCTAGACTTGGTCAGAGGAAACGTGTCTCCAGTGAATACCGTCGCATGTGGGTGCGTCTGGGAACAAGGTAGTTGATGAGCTGGCTGGTATGGGTTGTGACATCTAACCCCAGTTCCTCTGTCTTGAGCCATTCGGAAATTCATTACCTCCAAAGAGCTCAAATGAATCTGACTTGGCGAAACCCTCCTGCTCATCACTGGTTCTCAGCTAAGAGTCCTGGCCTATCTCTACAATGCAGGAGTACCAGAATTCTTCAGACGGCCTTGGCGAGCCTTAGAAGCGGTCGCCTGCGTGGTATGACCTTTCTGCAGTAGGTAAAGTCTTTCTGTATCTCTTCCTGCTCTCTCCCTGATTCTCCTGCTCATCTTTTAAACTGTTGGGGCAATTCCATGGGACATTTGTTTGAAAATCAAGACCTGGTTTGTGATATTCTTATACGGAATGGTCAAATGGACTTGGTGTGGGCTTTCTTGCTACAAGGGCATTTGAAATAACAACAAAGGAGTACAGCAGGATTCAGTTCAGCTAATTGGCTACATCTATTGTACTAAATGTTTATAATAGATACATTAGCTAAAAAACACGAAAAAAAATTCCCTTATTTAAAAAATTAAGAGTTTATAATACCAATAAATGAAATTTTCACAGCAGAACATAATGTCACTCGAGCGTATTTTGTGACAAAAGAACCAGGATGAATATAATTGTAATATAAATATGTAATTAACATTATAATATAAATCAGTATTAGAATTAAATTATATAAAATAGCATGTAATTATATTATTGAATGCAATATAAATATAAAACGCACGAGGCATAGTTTTTAAAGATAATGAATATGTGGAAAATTTTAACAAAACTGAAAAATTCATATAGTATTTACATTTTATAAATACGCGAGAATATAAGAAATAATGACAGTGATACGTTTTATTGTATTTAAATTACTTTTAAGAATGCAATAATTGTCTTTAATTTTTTTTCTTTCTTTTTTTCGCCCCCTTTCCATAATACGGACATTCCGGAAGTAAAATTCCTCATTTTTTTTCACGTGGATACTTTATTACCAAAAAGAATTCACCATAACATCATCACCATCACATTGGTGATATAACATCAAGGTGTATACAACGTGGAATTTTTGTTGACATCGATATTGAGACATTTGTCGTAACTTACACTCAGTTTGAAGAATTAACAGTGTTTATAACTTTGTGCCATGCTGTGCAGGGAACTGTCTCACAGCCCGCAATGTTGTTTTCATTTCAACTTTTTCCATCTTCATCCTCCGCACTGTCTTCCGCCACTAAACATGCAATACCAGTGATCAACCATTAAACGAGACGTAAACTCTTCACTATACACGATGTGTAGGCTGTAATTGATGATGTACACACTAGTCTCATGCGTCCATTCGTACCAGATAACAAGACAGGCTTCCATTATCTACTATATTATCAGCACACATCTGTCTGCCATAGTGATTTGTACTATAATATACTCGGGCACGCCGTACTGTCACTACTGCCTCTTCTTCGGCATTCTGCGCATGCGTCATTTGGCCTACGTTGACGCTATTATCATGTTTGTACCAATAGCGGGTGCAGTTTTTTATGGCCATTGATTGTTTCACTTCCTGGTGTACCATCTTTTATTTTTTAAAAAAGGGTACGAAACTTTCTTTTGGTACTTCCCGGTATTTCAACATTCCTAGTTTTAGATAGTTGTAGTTTCTTTTAAATTTTAATATGGAATATTGGGCCAAATATGTGCCCATAATTATAAATATACCTGAAATTGCTTCTATATTTATAAAACTCTATTAAAAATAAAGAATTATTATAAACACCTAATGCCCTTCAACAAAGCATGGGATTGTTACAAAGATCTTTAAAACAAAAGATTTTTTTTAACGTAATTATCTGTAAATATTTTATTTCTATTATGATTAATCTATTCTTTGACAAAGTTCCGCTATTTGCGTTTTATTCTACTTTAAATTGTACTTTTAATAATCTGGATTTTGGACCTTTAACCATAGACTATATTTCGCTTATGATATTTCTTCATGAACAATTTCAAGAACACACATTTATGTATAGTTAATTATTATTAAATTAAAATAAAATTATATATTTTTGCTAAAATAAGAAAAAAAAGATAAATTTTTCAATGCATTTTTATAGAAAACTCGAAAAAAAAACTGCTATTATATAAAACTACTTAAAATTAAAAATTTCAGAAATTAGGAAAAAGAAATAAGAAATAACGCGCGGGCGTTGTGTTTTTCAATTCCTACTATTAGTTCACACCATTCCTATATATATATATATATTTATTTATATATCTCGTTAAAATTTTCAATCGTTAATAAAATACTTTTGGTTCAACCACAATTCTGAAAAGTTTAAATTAAGCTATATCTGATATCTTAAATACCGATTTGAAGACCTAGTTATACGCTTTTTTCCAGTTCCTACTTTTAGTTTACATTATTCCTACATATATGTATATCTTGTTCAAATTTTTAGTCGCGTTAATAAAAGACTTTTTATTCAACGACTCAAGTTAAAATACAATTTTTTTTTTATATTACTTGTTTAAAATAATACGAAACTCTCATCAGATCAGGAAGAACAGTTTTAACTTTATGTCATGACATGGCACGTAGCTATGTTTTAGAAATATAATTTTCGTTACATTTAATTTCTTTCTTCAGATAAAAGTAAAATTTATTTTTAAAAGAGGAAACAGGGGTTTTTCTTTATGGCCACTCAATTTCACTGTTTAACACTCTCTGAAACAACAATTAATCTTAATAGTTTAAGTAAACCATCTATTACTTGCTCTTTAACTCAAACGTTTCTAATACCCGTTTTATGTTCTTAAAAATTATTCGGTTTCGTGAGTTTTCACCGTTTTTCTATTCCCTCATTTGTATAATTATCGCATTAATCATTTCATTTGACAAACGTTGATGAGAAGAAAATTTCCATAATGAAGTTTTCTAACGCAAACGGAAACTTTAAGAGAAAATTCAGAATCGGAAAAATATTCAGTCTAATTCTTTTCTCAATTTAATGTTTCAAGATGTAGTATAGCCACTTAAATTTTTAAAGGATTGAGTTAATTTCCCGTTATTAATAATGTAAATCAGTTATTGTTCTAATTATTGAGAACAGGGGTGGGCAAATTTTTTGGATTGCGGGACACATAGTGAAAGCCTAGGATACCGAAGCGCCTCACCTCTTAAAAATGATTGTATTCATTATGAAAATAATAAATATGTTAAATATAATAGTGATAGTTTTATTAAACTTATTTATTGAGCCATCTTGCATATTATCTACAGTTGCAAGCATATTTAATTTTAGATTCAGTTTAGTACATGAATACTTAAACTTTTTTTTCTGCTGGGCCACATACATATGTTAGCTATTTAACGCGGGCCGCATTAAGAGGATAAATGGGGGACGGGGTGGAAATGTTTTAAGACTAAGATAACATAAGAAATTTAAAATGTGGAAAATTGATTGATTTGTTGTAACTCTTGTTTTGCTTTTTTTAATTATTACTTTTCATATTTTTTTGTTTTTCTCACTAGCACTAAATAAGAAGCATTTTAGAAACACTCCTTCACAATCTCTGCATCAGTAAACGCTCTCATATGATTACCAATAAAATAACAAACTTCATAGGATGTCTTTTTACCTCTGTAGTATTACCACTGACAAAACACTTTGTTGCTGTTGCAAAGATTATTCAAGAAAGCCTATTTATCACCCTTGAAAGCGATCTTCGAGGAAAAGTAATATTGAATGATTCCAGTTTATTGGTATTTTTTAAATACACCGCTTTAGTGACAAATCAAACAATTACTGATCCATGTTTGGTTTTCACTACAAATTAGTCAACCTCTCAATCATCTTGAAACGATATATTTTCTTCGAATCTTTTTTGCTCGTAAAATATAAAAGATAGTTAAAAATTATTTATACCCATAAAATTGTCACGAGTGAGTGAGTGAATACTAACGTCGAACTGTTCAGCTACACAAGGGCTTTTGGCGACGGACCACGTAATTTTGAACTATGGTCAAGTGACGGGGACGACATCTGAGCTGGCACCCCCCTCTCCTAGCTACCACACCACACCAATGGGAGGACGTATCAGCTCTCTACAGATTTAGCGTGCATCGCTGCCCTACACGGCGGATCTTTAGTGGTACTGGGTTCAAGCTCATGACATGCCTGCCATGATCCGATACCTTGACCACTGGGCTACCGCAACCCCATAAAATTGTCGCTACTCCACTGTTGTCTCTTATCACTAACTGTAACCGTTCCAAAAATAGAAATAGAATATCTATTCGTACCCGTACGACACCGACAGAAAAAGCAAAATTGATATATTTGATTTCTTGACAAAGAATTTCCCACCAAGTTTTTAACGCAATAAGTGAATTTCTCAGAGCAATGGGTCATGACCGGTCCACTTAAAAAGGCTTGATGGGGCGCATGCGACCCTCGGGCTGCAGCAGGTTGAGTATCGTTGGCTTAGTGAGACGAATAGACCCTATCAGAGTTTTCTAATATTTTTTTTTTTAAATCAGGTGTAAAATTGCTTGTTAAAAGTCTCATGACAGCCCTGCAAATTATACCAACTTGTTGCACTTTTACCTATACTTACTTCTGTTGACCTTCATGCAAGAAAAATTGTGATCACAAATACATGCCGACTAAAATAATGAACACTCCCGTAGAAAATTTCTTCATACATGGGAATTCTTCAGTTGACAAAGATGTGTCAAAGTCAATATCATAGAATTAAAAATTTTCTGCGCAGTGGGATCTGACTTCAAGTGAATAAGTTCCTCAAGTGTTGCATCAATATCAGCAGTAATGGGATTGCAGAGCAAATTGAATGTAGGTTATTTTTTTAAAAATACCTTAAACTGCTTGTGACATCGCACTCCAAACTCTGCAGATAATCTCATAATAGTAACATTTTCAGATACCATAAAATCCGGCTTTTAACACAAAAAATAAAATCGAAATGTTTGGGTTCACGTTATACTTCGGGTAAAAACTGAAATCTATAAAAAATGTTTTAAAAAAGATGAAAAAAGGAAAACACTAGATCTCTCTCTCTCTACATAGATCGAAATACAGTTTGTTTAAAAGAAATGGCATTTCTTATGGTAGAAAATCGACAGCGACAATGTCGAATGATTATGCGGTATGTAAAAAACCCTTGAGTGCCTGTTTGGCTTGAGAGCTCTTGGCACCAGAGTTCAGGAGCCCCTTTCTGGGGAGAGAATTGGGTGTCTAAATCACCTGTGGCGATTGGTATCTGCCTATATGGTGTCGCACTAAAAAGAGATACCAGGTTCAGGGGAATGAACCAGGTCTGCAATGGTAAAAAACCAATCCGCAGCCCATTACAAAAAAACATTTCTTATGAACATAAAAGGTTGTAATTCTAGAACATGCTATTTTTTGTAAGGCTTTGAATAAAATAACTGGAACAAAAGGCTTTAAAACCTAGGATAACATTTCATTAACACGTACATTTCATGTTTCTTCATAAAAAAGGGGCGCTCGTTATACGGCGAATATACCTAAAAAAATTGCGGCTTGAAAGTATGGGTACCCGTTATATGCCGGATTGTACCGTGCTTTTTTTTCTTAATATTGAAAGATGAAAGAGGAATTTTTTATCGTGTATGGGAAGAAATCTCGATTCAAAGCGAATTTTCTGACTGTCTTGGTGGGCCGCTAGTTACTCCTCCCTGAACTAGGAAGCGCATTTCACTTACCTTCATTACACTTAGAGGTCTCAGGACCTTTAACAGATATCCGTGCACTCGAAAAAAAATATCCTTCTTCAAATTAATGTAACTTAGCGTTAAAACAAAAAAGTAATTTGAAATTTTTACCACATAATAATCATATATATTTACATTATTTATCAAAATTTCATAGAATTTTAGAAAAAATTAAAAAATTTATAAAGAAATACAAACTGGACAATTTTTAAAAAATATGAAAATCAGTATTTTACACCGCGCAGGATCCTTAAGTACAAAATTGATCAAAATGAGCAAAATTAGTTTTACTTCGTATAAAAATGTTCACTTTTGAAGTTATACTAACTTTTAAGAAATTTAGAGAGCAAAATATTTTTTTTAAATACAATTATAACGAAAATTTTAAAATTTTAGGGAAAATTAAATTAAAATTCAAATAAAAAAAGGATATTAATTTTATTTTAAATTGCTGTATAAGTTATTAAGAGCCTTAACTTTAACACGTGTATGAAATTTCAAATTGATATCATAAATAGTTTTTGAGAAATCCTGCGCCCGAGCTAAAATTTTTGTTTCGAGAAAAATGAAGTTAAAGGTTAGAAAGAGGTAGGGTTTTGTTTAAGTTTCATTAGTTATTTGTCAATAACTTCAGAAGTTTTCCCAATATCAACAGAATTTTGGTATGAAAATGCTCAGAAATATAAGGCCTTAACATATATATTTTTTTTTTTTTCAAAAGTGAAAAACTAGCAATTTAAGAGTTGTGAGACGCCTTAAGACGTAAGAATTTATCTTAAAGACAGCATGAGAACATATATATGATTTGAATGTTTCATCACCTAAGAACAAATTTACTTAGAATATATTACTGCACAGTACTTCCAAAGATTTTAATAAATATCCAAAGAATCTGTTTGGATGGAATTGTATTTTTATTATTAACCAAACTGTATTTTTATCTTTAATTTTGTGTATTTATATGATCATTTAAATGCTATATTTAATTGCTGTTCAATTCTTATTAATATGGATTTTGTGTAAAATATTTAGTATTGTTTTCGGGCAGTTCACCAGGCCAATCAATTTTGTTTATATTTTGTGCGATGGCAATATATTGTTGGTTTGGAACATTGTTTGTGTAATAAAATATCTGTTTAATTACTTATGTGTCGCACAGACTAAAAAGACTCTTGATTTTAAAACTCAACGATTTAATTTTGCGAAGGAAGCGTACAAGAAATGCTAACAACTTTGTGCAGTGAACCTTTCTTACCACAGTTTCTTATTACACAAACAACTTTACTAAAAACAACAAGTTTGCCATTGCTCAAAAGATAAATACAGTCGATGGCGCTGTTAAATGGCAGGACAACAAAAAAAATTATTTTACACGAAATGCATATAAATAAGAATTGAACAGCAATTAAATATAGCATTTAAATGATAAAAATACAATTTGATTAATAAAAAATTTACAACTTCAGCCAAACAGAATCATTGAACTGAAAGAAAAAAGAAACTATACAAAAGTTTAAAAACAAATTTCGTATTTAATTCGAGTTAGTTACATTTAGTATCAATTTCTAACATATAGAAGCATCTTCAGAACATAAGTTACTCCTGATTTAGTAATGTTAAATGAAAATTGCTTAGGAAACACTTGAAAATATTTTGAAATAACTAGGAAAATAATATAAAAAAATATTTGTTCATTGTTTATCATTTCATTTTAAAAATAATTTGTATTTTATACACCAATTCAAATGGTCCACTGAAATTCGGTCACTGGTTGCCGAAAGTTACATATAATAGAAGTTTGAAGACATTAATTTTATATTTTTCTTTCCTGGCTCACAATTTAAAAATAATATAGATAACTTTTTTTTTAAATTTTGAACGGGACTATTTAATATACAGGTGTACAATTAACTGTATGTATATTTTCCTATATACAATAA